>JBBPDJ010036774.1:0-14009 GCA_037974625.1 Cucumis cinereus | reverse complement strand
CCATGTTCTTCACTGATTTCATTCAAATAGTTTCAAGCATTATCATTTTGGTATATGTTATTTCAAAGGGTATTTATATTGAAGTTAAAATTAAGTTGAATATAAAAGGTCTCAAAAGTACAAAATTTTGTAATTTTACTTCAATTATTAACATTTCAAAACAACTTTTAAGTTGTCTTAACAAAAGTTTTTCATTTTGTCTGTAGACTTACCAATGTTTGCCATGAAGGAATCGGACATCCCAATGTGTGATCGTGTTCTTTGACTTCTTGAAACAGTTTAAAATACGAAAAATAAAACTTAAAAAGGTTTCAACACCATAACTATGGATTGAGTTGTGTTATCAACTTATTTGGATTGAGTTGGATCATGTTTCACCAAAAACAACCCGAACAAACCCAAATTTATTATAAATTTTAAGAATATCTATTTTCTACTAATGATACTATTATATATTCTTATATTTATCTTAATTTATTATCTAACAACTTCTAAAAACAATTTTTTAAACTTTGGAAAGAGATTTCCGTAATGTAATTGAGATTGAGTTGTTAATCTTAATTCAATATGTGAAAATAATTAAATCAAAATTTTTACATGTAAACATTTTGCTTGATTTTAGGACAAAAATTTAATTAAATAACCTGACTAACCCAAACCAACCCAACCCAAATGCTTCATGGTTGGATCGATCAGGTTGGGTTCATTATTCAATAAGGGTTATTTAGGTTAAAAAAAAATATACAACCCGAACACTTGTTGAGTCTAAAAAATGCTTGAACCCAATCACACCCAAACCACGAACACCCCTAACCATACTTTGTCGATACATCAATGTAAGAAAATCTTGTCCTCGAACTAGTAGTTTCCTCTTCGAATTCTTCCTCTTTTCACGAGATCTTTTTTACTATGACTTTAACAAAGATCCAATCTGTAGGAATCACTTCTAAAAAATGATAGAGGATGAAGAAGGAAAATGTATAGAAAACTCTTATCTAACAAAAATTGGGAGAGTATTATAAATATTATTAAAATAGATGCCCCATTATGCTTAGTGTCTATTGTCATGTATCATTCTCTCCAGATCTCATCTACATTATCATATATCTTAAAGATACCAACTTTTAGTGGTCATCTAATCCATCTCATGCTTGTCAAATTGCCTAAAGTAGTGGCATTTGGTGGATTTTGTAAGATACACACATAGTGGTTGAAATTCTAAATTGGAGATAGTGGAAATTTATGAAAAAATTTATACTTTCATAGTGGAAATTTATGAAAAATTTTATACTTTCTTAATTTTTATTTTATTTTATTTTATTTATATATTATATTATATTTATTTTAATATTATATTTTCTCGATATTTGTGTTACCATTGTGTCTCTTTCTTACAACACGCGATTAGCACGAGCTCTGGTCGTTTCCTCCGTTGAAGGTAGGTCCTAAAGATAGGTCAAATTTTATTTCACTTTTATAATTAATAAAATAAATGTTATTTTGCATATTTGATGTATATTAAATTCTTAATATAATTATAATATTTTATGATAGTGTTACCATGACAAATCTTGCAAAACTAGAATTTACGGGTCTTCACATTAATGGTAGCAATTATTTTCCATGGGTTTTTTATGCTGAGATGCATCTCGATGCCATGAATCTTGAAGATACAATTAAAGAAGAAAATGCAACAACTAGTCAAGAAAAAGCGAAAACCATGAATTTTCTTCGTCATTACATTCATGAGGATTAGAAATCAGAATTTTAAACAATAAAGATGCTCATATGTTGTGGAATAAACTGAAAGAAAGTACAATCATTTAAAACCAGTTCATCTTTTCCAAGCTTGTTATGATTGGATACATTTGAGGCTATAATATTTTAAATCACTAAGTGATTACAATTCTGAATTATTTAAAATTAGTTCAAAATTGTTGTTATGCGGAGAAAAAATTATTGAAGCGGACATGTTGGAGAAGATCTTTTCTACTTTTCATATCTCAAATATGCTTCTATAGCAACAATATCGAAAGAAAGGTTTTAAAAAATATTCTGAACTCATCTCATGTCTTCTTGTTGTTGAACAAAATAACGAGTTGTTGATTAAAAACCACGAATGTCGACCAACTGAAACATCATTCCCTGAAGCGAATGTTGTGAATTTTAATCGTGAATGAGGTCGTGGTCGTGGTCGTGGTCGAGGTAGAGACCGAGGTAGAGGAAGAAATAATTATTATTTTCGTGGTGGTCTTTCTATCCAAATTTCAAAAGAACCACACGAAACGATGATCATAAAGGAAAAACTCCACAAATAAAAATTCAAAAGGTGATGAAGAAATATGCTACTAACATGGTATGACTGGACATTGGTCACGTGTTTGTCATACATTGAAACACTTAGTTGATTTATATGAAGCCTCTCTAAAGAAGAAAAAAAGGGAAAAATGTAGAAGCCAATTGTACTTATCAAAATAATGATCAGTTTTAAACACTTAAGTCACCAAGTCTCGTAGTTTAGTTTTAAAACTTCCAAATAAGAAGTTTTAGAAACTAGTGTGATCATAACTTAAGACATTGGTTAATGTTAAGTCACCAAGTTTATGTTGATCAATATGATATGTTTATGTATATTAACACTTGAACGCCCTCCTCACACTTAGAAGATCTTGCTTTTGAAGGGGATAAAAGCTCGAAAGAAAATATAGAGACCAAAACTCAAATTAAATTAGGAATTTGAAATACTACATTGGAAAAACATGACTAAGCATGCTTTAAAAAAAAATAGAGAATATAGAGAAGATAGTTTTTTCTTTAGTTGATGTCTCTAAATCTACAAATCTTCAAATTGGGAATTTACAAATCTATATATCCTTTCTTTCTATTTTTGCAGGTTACATATGGTAGAAAGATAGTCAAACGTGGGATTCGCCCCACAGATAACTTCCACGTAAATGTCGGAGTTGGTTTGTCAAATTTAATTTAATAAATAAAATAAAATAAATGAAAGTTAATTAAATATAATCCAATAATAATAATTAATAAGTAATTAAATCCAATAATTAATAATTAATAATTAATTGAATCCAATTTTTTAATGATTTCATTTAAATCATATTTAAATGAACATCTCTCATATAATCTATAGTTTTAATTTAATTAATTAAATTAAATTAAATTAAACTAAATATTTAATTGATTGTCCAATTAATTAATTACAAATTAAATATCATATATTTAATTTAAGCTACACTTGAATCATATTTAATTGTATTTCTCTCATAACCTATAGTTTTAATGTGTATCTAATACACATTAATTTGAACTTATAACTTTAATATGAATCTAATTCACATTAAATTAATTTTCGAACTTATTCAAATATTTTATTCTCTCATAAATTAATTTTGAATCAAATCCAAAATAAAATTTATATTATAAAATTTAATTAAAAGACAAACTTTATATTATAATATATTACCATACATTATGTTAATTTCCTAAGTAAATTTGAACATTTCAAATAACATTCAAGATATAATAACATCAATACTCTTTACGAGCTAGGAAGGGGACCTAATAGACATACGGATCAGAAGCTCCAACGTTATGAGATTAATTAACTAAACTCATTAACCACATTAATCAATAATCGTTAACTGTGTGTACACTCCACTGAAGACTTACAACTGAACTCTTCTCACTGTATATATATTTTTGTATCCACGGATATAAACAAATAACAGCAAGTTAGTCTTTCACGAATGTTTGTAACACAAACTAGGTCAAATTATTGTTTTACCTGAATTATTTCTTAGTCCTTAAATACTAGTGCTCCTCTAATGAACAATCTGTTTATGGTCCAACCAATAAACAAAAACTCATTTCCTAGAGACACCATTTAAGAAAATACTCATGTACTTATCCTAAAGTCGGAAAAGAGTAAATTTCATCTTGTGTGATTATGTTTCCAGCTCTCCACTTAGTTTTGTCCTCAAAATGGTAGGCTAATTGAGCCAACAATCTTGCCACTCTTACCAGTACAAATCAAACGACAATCCTTTGCGAATAGGAGTTCATAATACACTCAGGATTAAGACTCAATTGCTTAGGTCATACTATTGAAATAGAAAGCTAACTAGTTAACGAAGTTACATCTAGTGGTTACTATTTCATGGTCCAGGCTTATTCAAACTCATTACATAGGATACCCCCACTTGTATGTCACATACACGAACACGTTGGATCATTGCGTTTGTATCAAATACAAAGTGGACCGCATCCATAGTGTTACCAGGATAAGGTACCCAACCTTATCCTTATACTATAAACTCTTTAAGTTGTATCTAACATTGACCCTTGTATGTCTACTTATAAAATTCAAGACTCATATGGTAGTTTAAGATGTTAGTTTATTGGATTTAGGTTATTTAGACAAACTAATAAAATAATCAATAACACTTATTGAAATTACAATAATAGCACTTTATTAGTCAATGAATTACATTTACTATTTACGAGTTTTAGGATATAAAACAGAACAAACTACCACTTAGACTAAAGCTCTATTCTATTAGTAGTCTAGATGACCCTCAAACAATTTAGCAGTGAGAGTCTTCGTAAACGCATCAACAATGTTGTGTTCCTTAGCGATTTTTGTAACAATCATGTCGTCTTGTTGCATAATCTTTCGGATTAGGTGATAATTCCTCTATTTGTATTTCCTTTGTTTGTGACTGCGAGGTTCTTTAGAATTGGCTACTACCCCACGATTTGTCACAGTATATAGTGATGAGCAAGTTCATGTTTGTAATAAAGATCTGAATTGGCTACTACCCCACGATCTGAATCATGTTTGTATTTCCCTTCCTAACTCAAACCGTTTCTTATGTTGCCTTCCAAGTAGCGATATGATCAACCTCCATAGTGGAGTTTGCAATGCATTCTTGCTTGATGCTATGCCAGACTATAGCTCCCTCGTTCAGGTTGAGCATTGATTATGACGTGGATTTCTAGAATCCTTGTCACTTTGGAAATCAGAGTCATATATCCAGTAATGATTAACCCTTAGTCTCATACACCAACATGTATTCCCTCGTTTTCTTAAAATACTTGAGGATAATTTTAACTATCATCCAATGGTATAACCCGAAGATGGACTAGTACCTACTGACTACTCCCACTGTATAACAAATGTCTAAACTAGTGCAGAGCATGACATATATTAAGTTGTCCACAACTAAGGCATGGGAATACACACATATCCTCAAATTCTTGAGGTGTTTTAGAACATTATTCCTTAGATAAGTGAACTCCGTGCCTGAAAGGTAATAAATCCTTCATGGAATTTTGCATAAAATATCATACATTTAGTTGTTATGACCCCTGATGATTTGGATCCCAAGAACATACTACGCCTCCCCTAAAACTTTAATTTGAAATTAGGCTTCTAGCTAGATTTTAACATCAGTTAGGTACCCTACGTCATTTCCAATTAGTAGGATATTGTCCACATAAAGTACTAAAAAAACTACTTTACCTTTGTTGATTTTCTTATATACACAAGGCTCGTCAACATTTTGGTCAAAACCATAAGATTTGATCGCAGTATCAAATCTAATGTTCCAAGATCTAGATGTTTGCTTCAACCCATAAATGGATCGATTCACCTTGCAAATTTTTTGCTCCTGACCTTGGGTTATGAACAAGCAGTCTTAACATCCATTTGAGGCAAGGAATCTTCTCTACACATGCTCGCCTCTCAGGATGCATATGTTGAAATGAATACATGATCTCTATCTAAATCCGTTAGAAGGCAATACTCATGTTTCTTCCTTTATTAAAGGCAAGGAATCTCTCAGTAACTTAATGGCACACACAATCACATTTTTTATATGTATGATAGGGAGAAATTTGTAGACTTGATTTCATTTCTAAAATCCCTTTTATGCTTGTTTAATGAGGTCTTGTCCACTCGTTCTCTTGAGAAGTTAACCTCTGATACTTAATTCATTCTCTCGAATAGAATTACATGTGGAATATAGCTCTGATTAAACAAATTGAATACTAAGAACTTCCAGATTTTTCAAATAACTAATCTAAATCTTTATTTCATTCATAACATAGAGAATTGTTACATGCGATAAGTAAAGAGATGAGAAAATGGAATTGAAAGTGTATTGCATTAGTAATAGAAGGTAAAGACAACAAGTCAATTGGTGTTAATGGGTTAAAATCATACACAATCCCAAATGGTGAACATTTAGTGACATTATGAACAACCATGTTGTATGCAAATTCAATAAATGGTAGAAACTTCTCTCAAGTTTTAGTATTTTTATCTATTAAAGCCTTAAACATAGTCATCATCGTCCTATTAACTACCCCAGTTTGTCCATCAATTTGAGGATGACACGTAGTAAAGTAGACTAACTTAGTACCAAGTTTTCCCCAAAGTACTTTCCAAAAATGACTTAAGAATTTTACATCTCTATCACTAACAAGGCTTCTTGGAATGCCATGCAATTTAACTACATCCTTAAAGAACAAGTCAACCACATGTGTAGCATAATTAGTTTTATTACATGTAATAAAATGAACCATTTGCTAAACCTCTAAACTACCACAAAAATGTTATCCTTCCCCCTCTTAGACCGAGGTAAACCTAACACAAAATCCATTGAAATATCTAACCAAGGTTCATTAGAAGCTGATAAAGGCAAATACAATCCATTCGGTTTAGACTTAGACTTAGCTTTCCTACATGCAATACATCTCTCACACACCTTATGTACATCATGTCTCATTTTAGACCAATAAAAATGTTCACTCAACATGTCATATGATTTAGTGATCCCAAAATGTCCCATTAAACCTTCCTATGCGTCTTTTTAACTAACAACTCCTAAATAAAACAAGTGGAAATGCAAAGCTTATTCTTCCTAAACAGAAATCCATCAAATATCATATAATCGGGCACAACACATTTTTGCCTGAGATTTTAAACAATAGGTGTAAAATAAGTGTCTTGTGAATACAATACTTTAATATGTTCAAACCCAAGCAACCTAGTGTGAAGGATGTTTAGCAAGACATATCTTCTACATTTTTCTTACCTTTCTTATACCATATCACATAAGGAAAAGTTTCAATGAACTCCAACCATTTTGTATGTCTTTGCTTCAACTTTTGTTGGCTCCTTAAGTGTTGTAAGGTTTGGTGATCAGTATGGATAACAAACTCCTTTGGTCACAAATAATGTTGCCAAGTTTGTAATGCTCTCACTAAGGCATAAAGCTCCTTGTCATTTGTAGGATAGTTCAAGGCAACTTCATTCAAATTCTCACTGAAGCACTTCAACAGTCTTTGTTCCTGCATTAAAACTGCTCAAATCCTTATTCTACTAGCATCACACTCAATTTCAAATGTTAGCTCAAAATTAGGTAAGGTAAGCAAAGGTGCATTACATAGCTTATCTTTCAAATCATTGAAAGTACGTTCTTGTGCCTGTCTCCACTCAAATTTTACATTTTTCTTAACAAGCTCATTAAGTGGTGCAGTTATGGAACTAAAATCTCCAATGAACCTTCTATAAAAGTCAGCTAAGTCATGAAAACTTCTAACCTCACTAGCATTCTCAGGTGTAGGCAACTCCCTAATTGCTTAAACCTTCTTAGAATCAACTTCCACTCCTTCTTTAGAAACTACAAAACCTAGAAAATTTACTTTTTCAATGCAAAACAACACTTTTTGAGATTAGCAAAGTTTTTTTTCCTTCTAAGTGCTTCTAGAACACACCTAACATGCATAACATGATCCTTTGGTGTCTTAGAATATATTAGGATGTCATCAAAATAAACCACAACAAACTCTCCTAAGAATTCATGCAATACATGGTCATAAGTTTCATAAAAGTACTAGGTGCATTAGCCAAGCCAAAAGGCATAATCAACCATTCATACAAAATGTGCTTAGTTTTGAAGGAGTTTTCCATTCATCTCCAACATTCATCCTAATTTTATGGTATCAAGATTTTAAGTCAATTTTTGTAAACAGGCTACAACCATACAATTCATCTAGCATATCATCCAACCTAGGAATATGATGTCTATACTTAATTGTAATTTTATTAATAGCCCTACAATCTGCACACATTCTTCAATATCCATCTTTCTTAGGTACAAGTAAGACAGTGACACTACAAAGACTCAAACTTTCGTGTACATACCCGTGAGCAAGCAACTCTTTAACTTGACTTTGAATCTCTTTGGCCTCTTGTGGATTGGTCCGATATGCTGGTCAATTTGGAATTTGAGCCTTTGGAATGAAGTTAATCTTATGCTCAATGCCTCTCAATGGTGGTAACTCTTTAGGTAACTCCTCGGGAAACTTATCATTAAATTCCTACAAAAGAGACACAAACAAACTAGGCAAAAAGGATTCAAGGTCCCCAGTTAACAAACAATTCTTTAAATGTAACCATGAGTATGGTTTTTTAGGAAAATATAGCCCTTTAACCTTACAAGACTTTGCACTCCAACTTGTTGCACACTATGATCTTGTTTTTCTCTCAATCCCTCAATTTCTCTTAAGCTCTCTTTTTCTTTTCTCAATCCCTCATTTTCTCTTGAACTTCTTTTTCTTTTCTCAATCCCTCATTTTCTTTCAAACTCTCATTTTCTTTTCTCAATTCCTCATTTTCTCTCAAACTCTATTTTGCTTTTGCTGCGACTTCTGCTCTTCTTTTATCTAACTTTTCTTGATCAATAGCACTTCTTTGGGGGAAAGGGGTACAAGTACAGTTTTTCTACCATTGTGTGTGAAAGTGTAACGGTTAAGAAAATCATCATAAATAAGATTCCTATCAAATTGTCAAGACCTTCCAAGGAGTATGTCACATGCATGCATGGGTACCACATCACACAATACTTCATCCTTGTATCTTTCTATGGCAAAAGGAACTTTCACCTACTTAGTCACCCTGAGTTCTTCACAATCATTAAGCCACTGTAATTTGTAAGATCGTGGATGAGGTGTAGTATCCAAGTCTAGTCATGAGATTAAACTAGAGCTCACTACATTTGTACAGCTCCCACTGTCAATCACAACACTACATGGTACGACTTGTATAATGCAACGTGTATGAAAAAGATTCTCTCTCTGATTCTTCAAATCATCATCCTTCATGTGTGTACTTAAGGCCCTCCTAGTGACTATGGACAATCGTGAAGTATCTTCCTCTTCTTCCTCTCCTTCTTTGTCACTCATTAAATTTTTTCTCTCTTCATCATCTTTACTCACAGTAGTGAGTATCTCTCCTCCTCTAATGATCATTGTCCTCTTATTAGGACATTCACTACTAATCACTTCCAACACTTAAGGTCTCTCTTTCTACGTGTGGGTGCCTCTATCTTTGGTTTTGTTTTTTTATGAGGACTCTACTTTATCTTTAAGTTTACCACTTCCTATCTTAGTTTTAAGTTTAGCATCTATAGATTTTTCACCATGTTTTCAAGAAGTTGAATGAGAAAATTTTTAGAAGTGAACCTTGATTTTCATCTCTGTAACTGTTTTTCAACCTTTTTTGCAAGATGCACTGATTTCTCCATTTCCTCACACTCTTGCATTTCACACGTTCTGCCACATCAATATTTAATCCATGAAGGAATCTGGTCATACTGTTCTCTTCATCCTCATCCATATCTAATCTTTCCATCAACATCTTCATCTCCTTGTAATAATCGTCTACATTTTTTACTCTTTTGACGTAACACTTGAAGTCTTTGTGCACAATCTCTCAAGTAAGGTTTTGGCACAAACCGAATCTTCATGAGCTCTCTCAATTCTATCTATGTCTCCACTAGACCCTCATGTTGCCTCCTTCTCTTAGAACACACCTTATCCAATGTTTGTGCATACCCCTTAAAATGTATTGTGGAGATAGTTACCTTTTTCTCTTTAGAGAGATCGTTACAAAGAAAGATATGTTCTGCCTCATGTTCCCATTGAAAGAAGTCTTCAAGATTAGACGTACCATAAAATTTTGAAATTTTAACTTTAATGTTTCCACAACCTCGATCTCTGTAGTTGTTTTCTCTTCTACTTTGTGGTCTCCTATTATGTAAACTTTCTCTTCCTCTCATGCCATGTCGTTTTCCTCTCCTAGACTCATCTATAACAGGATCAGAGTCAGATTCATTTTGATCTGAATTTTCGTCCTCCTCAAGATCTCCCACAATCTGTCTTCTTACTTTAGGTCTTTTTCTAGCTTGAAACATTTGTTCTATTCTGTCCAACCTCGCATTAATTAAGGTCACCAAGCATTGCATGACTTCCTCATTTAGTACTCCTTGTAACTTCCCTTGTTGAACACCTCCATTGCTTGCCATTGTTGCAAAACAAAAACAAGTGAAAGAAAAGTGGACCTCACAATCACTCCCTCACGTATTTTCCCTCGATAGATGATGTTCATGTTGGATTTTATGTCTTAAAACTCATAGATAGTAAATGTAATCCATTGATCATTATTAATAAAGAGTTATTATTCTAATTTCAATAAAGAGTTATTGATTATTTGATTACTTTTGTCTTATTAACCCAAATCCAATAAACTAACACCCTAAGCTGATTTATGAGTCTTGAAAAGTATGTGGAGACATACATGGATCAATTTTTGAGATACAACTTAAAGAGTTTATAGTATAGGAATAAAGCTAGATACCTTATCTTGGTAACACTATGGATATGACCCACTTTGTATTTATGATACAAGCACAATGATCCAACGTGTTGGGGTAGGTGACACGCGAGTGGGAATATCCTATGCAATGAGTTTGCATACACTACTACAGAAAAGGGTTTACTTGACAGTGAAAAACTGTCAAGTTAGGGATTACTTGACAGTTTTAAATCTGCCAAGTAATCCAGTGTCAAGAATAAGCATTTTTTTCTCGACAGTGAAAAACTGTAAAAAATAAGAGTTTACTTGACAGATATCCACTGTCAAGAATAAAGCTTTACTTGACAGTTTTTCACTGTCAAGTAATCCAGTGTCAAGAATAAGGAAAAGTTTGATTTTGACGGTTTTCTACTGTCAAAAATTCGTTATTCTTGACATTTTACAACTGTCAAGTTTTAGACTATACTTGACAGTGTTTCACTGTCAAGTTAATTTTGTATTTTTTTAAAAAAAATTAATTATTATTGTACCCTATATTTGCACCTTTTTTTTGTCCCTGTTTTACACTTGTATCTGCAGTCCTAAAATCGTTTATATACAATGTAAAGATACAACCAAGAGCATACATTCATTGCGTTTTACATATCCATCTCAACACTACTGCAAAAAATGGTTTACTTCAAATATACTCTGCATTAAACTTCAAACTTCAAAATATTGACAAATAATTCATTACGTCAAACAAACTTATAGTGATGACTTTCTCCCTCTAAAGCTCACATCAAATGCCTTACAAATATTGCCTAAGTTCCTATTTCTAATGTACAATTTCTAATTGTAATATGTCTACCTTATAACATTGAACACATTTAACGGTTAAAGTTTAGACATGTATAGACGATACATACAGTAGGTATGTCCTCACCATACTTCATAAGACATATTTGTGCAATCTTCTTCAAATTCTTAGTCTTTGTAGAATAAAATCCAACCTATAAGGTGGATACAAAAAAAGTCTAAACTATTGGCAGAAAATGGAGCTTTCATTGAGAAAAGAAGTGAAAACAGAACAACCATACATATATAAATGCTATTTTTCAGATATTTCTGTTCACGTGATTCAAATGCAACGAGAAAATTTATGTGCCATGGCTCAATAATAGGATGTACGCTAATAACAATTTGTAGAATGGGATGTACCCCTAATAAAGCAAGTTTTCAATATCCCAATTAGATTACCAGACAAGGAATCTTTCATTCACAAAGTAATGCCAAAAGTAAGATTAGAAACATTCCACAAATGCAGTCATATACAATCCTTTTCTCAAATAATAATAATAAAAAAAACAGAAAAGATGTTGCAACCTATGAATTCATATACTTGATCAGCTCATAGTATTGCCAGCCAAATGAATATAATCAACATTTTCTGCATAACATTATGAAAACCAATATCAATATATAAAGAAATAAGCAATATCAACACAATAATCATCAGGATGGATATGTGCAAGAGAAGAAAAACAACCCATAAGAAATTCAATCATCGCGAGTCTCTACCAAATTATAAATTTATTGCTCTCTACCAAATTATAAATTTATCTTAACTAGCTTGAGTATCAGTAACCATCTCTTTCAATCATCAATGAAATGTTTCACCCAAACATATTAATGATAAACTATAAATAATACAACAAGGAAAAGCAAGCAATCCCTAAAAGAACAAATTTTGTTCATAAAGCAAGGGAACATACCTCCTAAAAACATTGCATTAGATTCACCAGATGTGTACCTCTAGGGTTGGAAATCCTATAAGAAAACGTGCTTGTAAAATCCTCATGCAACCTTAAACCCTAAACCCTAAAACCCTAAACCCTAAACTCTAAAGATTTTTTAGAACTGAACTAATCTGCCACAAACAATAATTATCCTTACTAAAAGGTTCCTAAGCCTCCTTGCTTTAAATTATTTTTAGTAAACTGAGAAGCCTAAACAATTGAAACAAATTCACAGGGTTGAAAGATGGTGCAAAAATAGAACGAAATTTTGAAATGGTATTTCCTTTAAGAAGAAAAACAATTGAAGATATGAGATTTACCAACTTTCATGATTCACGTGGACTGTTCAAATAGATTTTCTCAAGATATGCATCAAAGTTAGGCTGAGATGACTATTATGTGGAGAATCTGTCATTCATAGGCAAGAAAAGTAAAAAAAAAAACTAAGTCAAATCCTTCCATCTTCCTACAATTGCACAATAAATTAACAATTTACATAGCAAAAGGTCAGCTCGAAAAGTATAAAACAGGTCAACTTTAAAGCTTTAAGTAACGAGAAGAAGGGTTTCCTAGCAATGGTTCCCATAAGTCAAAAAACCAAGATTATCCTAATATTGACTGCACAAAAAAATAACCCACTTGATGACTTTCACTACTAAGAATTAAAAAGTCATGTGTTTTTCTAAAAACTTAGGCCAGCTTACAAAGTATGTATTCATCCATAGATTGATATAGAAAACTGATTAGAAAAGGAGATCAAGTCAAGAACTTAATTTCCAAAGGGCAACATAAATATTGTAAACAAAAATCTGAATAAATGGAATGTTGTGTAAGTAAAATTTTCAAGCAAATCCAGTGTCCTATTCATGCTAAAAGACAGAAGATTTGACTTTACGAGAACTTTCTTAAATCTGAACGGAAAAATTAAAACCCAAATCCAAATATTAAATCAAAGGGTATCCGAGATCAACCCCTCCCAAAATTCTCACCACCCTTTTTTGTCTGGTAGTCCAGATTACATCCGACCACCTTGTTATTTAATCTTATCATTTAAAGGAAAGATCAAAAATGAAAGAAAATTCCAAAGAATTGAGAGAAAACCCATATAGGAATTCATCAATTTTGTGCACTGATGCGTGAAATAAAAAACGGAGAGAAATTCCAATTAATGAATAAGAAATCTGACTAACAAAACAAATCCAATTCCAAATAAAATTTCGACCCCAATAAAATATGATCCAACTGTTGACTTATCTAAGAGCTAATAAAAAGAAAAAGAGAAATCCCAACTTTCCCTTCTCCATCCACATTCAGTATGACTTATCTAATAGCATTTTCTAAGATATAGTTCCTTAAGGTTTGACAACGCCAGTAAGTCAGGAATTTCTTCAAGCTTTATGCATCCACTTAGATTCAAAGCTTCAAGAGACTTTAACATGAGGAAGCTACTTGGAAGTTTTTCTAGATTTTCACAGCCTTTGAGGACCAAGGTAACAAGCTTACTAAAAGAAGCAACAAACATATGAATCATTTTCAAATGTTTGCAACTTCTA
>JBBPDJ010036773.1:0-14010 GCA_037974625.1 Cucumis cinereus | reverse complement strand
TGTGCCATCATTTCCACAAACATAATTAGTATTCAAATCATGGTTTAGGAACAAAAAATGATACAATATGGTTCTAGATTGGATTTTGTATTGGAACAAAGAAAAATAAAAGAAAAAGCAACAAAATCTTTCATTGAGGCAACATGAATTGAGTGCGGGAAATGAAAAGAAAGGGAACAAACCTGAAGTGGCGAATGGATTTTGTCTTCTAAAATTGCACGGACGTTGACGTGCCTGTTGACGGAGACAAATGTCGACAGAGTGGGTGGACCTCCAACGGGACGCCGGCATGGGTGGACGTCAGTGGCTGCTGGGGACTGATGGGGCTGAAGACAGATGAGATTGGGAGGATGGGTGAACGAACTGATGGGGCTTCAGGCAAAACGTGAGAAAAGAAGGGGGGACCGTGCGTTTTTTTAATCCTAGGGCAGAAGCTAAAACTTTTAATGAAAAAAGACGACGCGTTTTTCGCGTCGTCTTTTTGTGACGCGAAAAACGTGTCACAAATTTTCGTAAATCCGAAAACTTTCGTCTTTTCTCGCAAAAAACTCGGATTTTGGAAAAGATGACACAATTTTTCTTCCCCCCTCTCATGTGCACTGTTCATTAGTGTCATTGTATGTCAAATTTCTACTAGTGGGTAGGTGTGGAATAAAAAGTGTTAGATTTGTAATGTAAATTTAATTTACTTGATATGAATTAAGCTAAAACTATAAGAGTCTTGTTTGGTTGACAATCAAAATTATTTTTTATGTTTTTAGTGTTAAAAGAAAATTAGGGTTTATTTCTAATTATTATTTTTCTTTGTAGTATTTTCTATTCATGCATTTTCATTTAGTAGTTTCTTTTATGTCTATTTATTTATCTTTGTAAAAAGTTGATTATGTACTCTCATTTATTCAATAAAATGTACAAAATTAACGTTCACATTTACTGAGTTCAGTAGAGATGAGTTTGGTAGATACCCTAGATTCTGCTTTTTAAAATTGTTTTCGAATTATTGGATCCAAATAGTGCAAATCATTTTTATACTTTTATTGTATCCAAATTTTGAATTTTAAATTTTAAAGTGAAAAATTATACTAAATAAATATAAGCACATTAAAAAAAATACAGGATCTCATGTTATAAACTCAATTTATTTTAAACAAAAAAAATAAGTATTATGTAATACATCATAAACTGTATAATATTACAAAAGAATAATTATACAATTTTTCAACATAAAATTTGTCATCGACTAACATTTAGGATACGTTTGGGGCATGGAGTGGAGTGGACTGGAGTGGGCTATAATAGTCCCCTCCTTGTTTGTGGCAAGGTTTAATTTTAGTTGGAGATTAGAATTAGGATTAAAATAACTCACATGCTTTTACTATTCTTCAATCTTAAGGGGTATTTGTTTCAAGGGTTGGAAAGTTCGTCGACCAACTTTCGAACATCACCTTCGGTGATTGTCACCAAACAATCTACGACCACCACCTCCAATGATCGTCATCGGCCAATCTTCGACCATCACCTCTGGTCATCGTCGCTGGTCAATCTCTGATCACCACCTCCGGTGATCGTCGTCGGTTAATCTCCGACCATCACCTTCGATGACTCCACCGGCGAACTTCCGACAACCAACTCCGGCGACCACCGCTAACCAACCTCCGGTCGCCACCGATCAACCTTGAAAAGTTTTAGTAAAAATATTTTAAAGATATATAACAAACCAAATATACTTGTATGTACAAGTTTTTTTTTAAAAAAAAAGTTTGGAAACTCATTTGTATTTTTATTTTAAGAAGTTTTTATAAAAACTTTTTAAATAAAAATGAATTTTTGAAAAACCTTTTTCTAAGTCATTCCAAATAGATATCTAGTTTAATTATAGAGAAATTTTCATATATAAAAAAATACCAAAATATTTACATTCTGTAGAAGAAAAAAATAGGCCCAAGTTTTAAATTTAAAAAAATACCAAAATTACCCATTTTCATTTGATATTGGTGCAACCAATTTCTCCGATAATTTAATTTTCAAAATTGCCCATCCGCGTGTCTTCTCAAAATTACACAGGATCCAATAACTTTGTTTTAGTAATAAAAAAAAAGTTGTGAATTTTACTTTCCCTCCACCTATCCCCCTCTCATTTTATCTTTCCCTCCCTTAATATTTTTTTCTCTCTTCTTTCTCATCATTTTCTATAGGAAATATGGAAAAAAAAAACCCCAAACCCTAACCCTCATTGCCCTCTTCACTCCAACGACAACCCTAACCCTTATCTCATTTCCCTCTTCAATCAAAAGACGACAATGAGCTTGACCGAGATGAACGACAACAAACGACTTGTGAACGAATGACGAGCTTCAGTTGAGGAACGAAGGACAACGTTCCTTCTTCACTTTAGGAACGGACGACAGTGAGCTTCAGTTGAGGAATGAACGGTGGCGTGCGAGAATGAACAACTGACAAACTCGTACAGGTGTTGCAAAAATCGAAGAGTTTGTGAGATTTCAACATTTACAAAGAAACTTTGGCAAACTGTGTTACACGTGAACGACCGGTGAGATTTCGATTTCGATAGTTTTTTTTCGATTGTTCTTATTTTTTTCATTTTTTTAGTTAACCCACCTAAGTGGTGGATTGTGGTTGGTTTTGAAATCAGGAGATTTTGTTTCTGTTTGGTTCTATAGAAATAATTAGAGAAAAAGTGTAGAAGAAAATAAAGTGCTGACATTGGTTTCTTGTTCTTCTTCTCCACATTCTCAGCAAACTAATCTTCTTCTCCATGGTATATATTTTTATTTTTAGTATTTTACTAATTTTTTTTATTTTTCTATTTCATCTTTTGTCTTAGGTTATTTCTTTATTCCGTCTTTGTTTATTCTTCTCAATCGCATAAAGACCATCTTTTTATTTAATTCATATATATAGAAGTTCATGCACTCTTTTTCTTTTTGTTGTTCTATGTGATTTTTGTTGCCAGGGCCAGGTTAAGTAACTTTTAAATCTTTTAACACTTAAAATTTCTTGTTATTGATTAATTATTTCAATTCTTGTTGCTCATGACTTAAATTTGTTCAAGATTTAGTTCGTAATCAGGTATTTGACCTATTCGATATTTTTAAAATTTGTTTTAAGGCATTGAGCTTGTTGATATTTTTAATCTTTTTGATTTGATAGTCGTTTGTGTTTTTTTAGGCATTGAGCTTGTTGATACATTTGGTCAATTTTTTAGGGTTTAACTCTGTTATTTTTTGCCTTGAAATTTGAATTTTTTGTAGATTTTTTTGTGGTATGTAGTTGTTTGGATTTCTTTAATTTCTTGTCTCGGTAGATCATAATGTGATTCGTTGGATTTCTTTCTATTTTTCGAGATAGATTTGTTGAATTATATATGGATTGAATGTAGAACTATTTAATTCTGTAGACATTATTGGTTTTTTTTATTTCGCTTTCTCAACTTTTCAACTTTAGATCGATTTGGTGTTTGAACAGATGTATTTAACTCATGAAGAGCTTTTAGTCGAAATATAATGAAACGAAAGAATGATTACATTAGCTAATTAGATTTTAGATAATCAAAATTTGTGGTGATGGAAGATGTATTGATCGAGGAAGTTCATTTTATCTAATTTGTGTCTTGGTAACTGTGTTCGCTGAATCATGTGTAGATAAACTTAAAACCTAATTTCTTTTGTTGTAAGTTCCTTTAAGTCTTTGCTTTTTCGGAAAAAAATAGTAGTAAATAAAGATGAAAAAGGTATGACAAAAGATTGTTCTTGTCCTCAAGTTCCTTTGACGATCACCATGGCCATGACTACTGGACAAATATTTTCTCGTACCACCCAAGCACTGTTCTATAACTACAAGCAACTACCCATCCAACGGATGCTTGACTTTGACTTCCTTTGTGCTATGTTTCATTTCTTATAATTTCCTTCTTTTGTCTATGTTATCTTATCTTTTGAGCATCATATCAATAGTACAATACTAAAAATTTTTAGTGTTTGGAATTTTATCGTTTTTGTTCACTATAGATTGTGGTCATCCTGATTATGAACCCACTGGGCTGGGTTTTCATGCTGCTGCGCCTTTTGGGTGCTTTTGACATTCGGTTATACCTGATGAATGCAATCTCTTATGTGATTTGATTGTTAAGTATTTGCCTCTTGCTTTTCTATGTTCATTTTTTTAGTCTGTCTTTGCTTTTTCCAGAGCGGCTAATGCACATAAGTTATCCATTGAGAAGAGCAAGTATCTTAGAGGTTCGTTCCCATAAAATGAGATTAGGAACTATTCTTCATTTGCATTCAATTCAATTGGGGTAGATATATTTAATGGATTTTACAAGTACAACTTTTCTATTTCTTCCTTGTTGGTCTATGAGTAATGGGGATGTGACTTTTCAGATAAGTTCTTAACCATAAAGTTATGCATTTGGAGTTGTTCTGAATCTTGATAGTATTACCTGTTATGGCTGAAGTTAAAATCAGGAGACATTTTCAAGTCATTATTTTTATTTTATATTAATGTTTTGAGTTGCTTTGATGCAGGGGACGTTGAGCATACCCACTTGGTGAAAGGTTTAGATTATGTCTTGCTCAATAAAGTAAAAATGAAGTATTGATAAGAAGCCAGATGCTGGAGGTGGTGCTGAAGGGAATGGCAGGTAACTGATTTCCATCCATTTATCTTGGTGTTCATTTTGTCGAATTGAGTCATACGGAGTAGGATAATACTTAGTTTTAGAATCTCTCGTCTTTTTGTGATTAGTTCTCTATGTTGTATCATACTCGCCTAAGTTAAATATTTAAAGGGCAAGGAGTTGATAGCAAAACTTATCATTTTAGTTAATTGAGAGAAACAAGTTGTGGCATTGTTCAAATTATCTATTCTCGTATGGACAATAATGTTCGACAGTGTTTTTATTAGCAGTCTCTTTCCTTTTATTGTAATGACCACTGATAATGATTTTCTAAATGTTGATACAGCAGTGCACCCAAGGAAGAACAACAAGTGTTGTTTCGCACTACAACAACAAATGTGTATTTTATTTTTTTAACTATTAAAATTCCATTAAATAGTATTTCAATTTATTTGAAGACTATTATGTTCATGCTTCTATGGGTGTTTGTGCTAACTTCTTTAGACCATTCCTCTATATTATTATCTGTATACAAATGGGTTGTCAAGCCCTAGACTTCAGAATTTGCTGGTAAAACATCATTTGTTTATAACATGGTAATCGATGTTGCCTTTTATGATTTTATCTTAGTTCAAATTAAGCTGGCTGATGACATATCATGCTCTTCCTTTGTCCGTCCATTTTGTTGGAGATCATTTCAAACATGACAATGTTTTCTTTGGAACCTCACCCACATTATGCTTGTTGATCTAAACTTTAGAATTTGCTCAAATGGCTTTCTACAATTTTTACATGCATGATATTACCGTGTGTGACCATATGGATGCAATTTTTAGACTAATAGCCTCAATCTTCCAAACTAATGATGCTACCATGTTAACTGGTGGAAAAATATTGTGAAGTCTTTGAGTAAAATAACGATGTTGCCATGTTAGTTAGATTCTTTAAACAGATTCTGATTTGCTCCGTTTGGCATCTGATATCCACTCGAAAACAAAAGCAGTATGGTCTTCTTTTCTTTCCCTCTTCAGTTAAAATTATTTGTCTTCTTAGGTTTGATATTAAATTTTAAAATGTATGGCCTAAAACTTTTTCCAAGTTGAAAAAGAAGTTTAGTAACAAGTAAAATGCATTTGTAATCTTAGCATTCAATTATTTGACATGCAAGTGATCAATGAGATGACAGATGGGGGTACAAGTTATTGCTTTGAATGTGTTGGACCAAGTTCCTTAATCACGGAAGCATTTGCATGCAACTAGAAGGTATCATTATATATACATGATTTTTATAAACCTCTATGAAATTTATTGTTTATTGGTACTCATTTGTTTTTGTCACATATTTTCTACTATGGATTTCTATCTTCTTCCCATTCATTTCACGAGACATTAGCTTTCTTAATTGTTTTAAATTTATTACTTGGAAATTTGTTTTCCACAATTGACACTAATGAAATTGCTGGTATATTTATTTTACTTTTTTAGAGTTCAACAAGTAGATTTTGGAAATTTTCTAAGGTTCTCATGAGGTTTAAGTGAACTGAGTATAAAAAACATATATTTTTATATATTTTTATTTTTAGAGTTCACCAAGTTGATTTAGAGTTCACAAAGTTCAATATATTTTTACTTGTTCTCATGAGTTCACCAATTATGAGTATAAAAAACAACCCGAAAACAAACCATAATCTTAGTTTAAGTGCTTTTTAACTTATTGGTTTTAGATCAACTCTAGATATGGGAAAATCATTAGTGTAAATCTTTTTGTGTAATATGTATTCTTGATCTGGTTCATTGTGAATTCAGATGCGTGCTTATTGATTGCCATCTTTATTGAGCAAAGTAACAAATCTGATTGCTTACTGCCTCTCTTCTAAGTAGTTTTCTTTTGATATCATGTTATGGAATGTTGTCAGATGTTTATATTTTACCTTGGCTGTTGTGGTTGCCATATCTTTTCTCACTTTTCAATTTATACAAATCATTAGTCTCTAAATTCACTATATAACAATTTAGTGTTTGTACTTTAAAATTTGGACTAACGTAGAAATTAGTGTTAATATTTAATGTGTATGTGTTTTTCATCAGCGATGGCTTCGGTTCCTTCTAGTTTTCATTAGTTCTTCATTGAATTGCAGGGCTGATATATCTGGAGGACACTATATTAGGAACTTATTTGGAGTTGTGGTGGGCTTGCAGGTACAGAGTTATTCTATATATCATTCGTACTTTGACCACTGCTGCAGATAATGGTGTTGACATGGTGGGGATACATGGGATGGTAGTGGGCTGCTGTTGTGAGGAGTTTAATGACTTTCTTTATCCCTTGCTGCACTTTACTTGTTGAAAATTTTAGGTTATGTACGGTTATGTAATTTTATTTATGTAATTAATAAACTTACTATGTTATGTACAGTGCAATGAATATATGCTCTTGGCTCTTATCTTTACATTATATATATATGGTTCTAAAACTGCAAATACAGGTGCAAAACATGTGCAAAATACAGGGTACAATAAATATTAATTTTTTAGAAAAAAACATTACAAATTAACTTGACGGTGAAACACTGTCAAGTATAATTTATTCTTATTCTTGACACTTGATTACTTTATAGTGAAAAACTATCAAGTAAAACTTTATTCTTGACAGTGGATAATTGTAAAGTAAACTCTTATTCTTGACAGTTTTACAATGTCAAGGAAAAAAAATGCTTATTCTTGACACTGGATTACTTAACGGATTTAAAATCTTCAAGTAATCCCTTACTTGACAGTTTTTCACTTTCAAGTAAACCCTTTTCTGTAGTAGTGTCTTCTTCTCCTCCTTTTGTGATTCTTATTCTTATTTTTCTTTTTCTTCTTCATTTTTCTTCTTTTTCTTCTTCTTCAATAATTCTTCATGTTCTTATTTTTTTCTTTTGGTTCTTATTTTCTTTTCTTCTTCATTCTTCTTCATTCTTCTTCTTCTTCTTTTTTCTTTAGCAATTCTTCATATGCTAAATTATATCTCTATCTATGACATACTGAATTAATTCTTCATCTTTTTCTTCTTCTTTCTTCAATAAACTATGGGATAGAGATAGACATCTCTGTTTGTTCGATATAGAAAGAGATAGAAATATATTTTTACAGGATCATCTTATTATTATTATTATTATTTGGGATCATCTTCTTCGAACATAAAATTCCTCGTCTTGTTCTTCAACTAATTATATAAATAGACAGAGATAGAGTTTTATCTTTGTCTATCTGAGATTGACAATTATAACACTCTATTTTTTGTATACTACAAATAGTCAGAGATAGGGTGTTATCTCTGTCTATCTGTGATAGACAAAGATATGTTTATCTCCATCTATCACAGATAGAGAAAGATAGATGTCTATCTCTGTCATCTATCTCTGTCTATCTTTTTGTTTTGTGACAGAGATAGATAGTCTTTGTCTTAGTCTTATAGATTTGTAGATTCGATTAATTTTTTATCTCTCAAAATAATTGAAAGGCACCTAATTTTAGACAAAGATAAAACTTTATATCAAAATATCATAGATAGATAGAGATAGACATTTATCTTTGTTTATCTTTTTACTTTGTGATAGACAAAGATAGCTAGAAATATATTTCTATCTATCACGATTGGATAATTAATTTAATCAAAACTCATTTATTATACAAAAACAGCAAACCAAGTGCTACAAACCAAGAACTACAGCCAAACCATCAAAACTCATTCATTGATGTCTATCTCTGATAGATAGTGATATGGCTCTATTATCTTTGTCTATCTCAAATAAACAATGTTAGAGCTCTATGATTGTCTCCCATCCAAGAAAAATTAGCAAAATCAAAAGAATTAAGGGATAGAAAGAGATAGGCATCTATCACATTCTATCTGGGATAGACAAAGATAGTTGTCTATCTCTGTCTATCTATACAGTTTTGGGTTTTACCGTTGCATCTTGTGTTAGGGACTGTTTTGGTATCTCACACTATTGTCTAGGCTTTTTGGTTCGCTAATTCCGTTTTTCAAAAATTTTCTATTAAGTGTAATTATTTTCATTTTTTCTATATTTAAAAAGATCCCTTAATTATATCAATATTTTTTAAAATATATGTTACAGTTTTTTTTTTTTTTTTGAGATTTTATCTAAATTATTATTATTATTAGGTTGTTTTTTTTAAACTATCTCTTTCATTTTTCTTTTTTCTTTTTTCTTTTTTCTTTTTTTTTTTTTGTTTTAAACTAATGTTTTTTTCATTCTAGGGGATAATGCTAGTGTGTGTGTATATATATATATTATTGTAGATATATCAAATAAACTTCACATACAAGCTTCTTTTTGTACTAATATATATAGATAGATATATATTATATACTATATAGATCGATATATATTATATATATCTATAGATTGATATATATTAAATATATAGATAGATATATATTATATATTGTTGGAAATTAGGGGCTAGGAGTGTTTATAGCCCTAAGGGTACTTGTGTAATTTATTGTACCCTAGTTTTATTTTCTTTTTTGTTAAGGCTTGTTATAGCCTATATATATTCTTCTTATTAGAAAATAATAAAAGCGGCTTCTATCATGGTTTTTTCTCCCTGTACTAGGGTTTTCCACGTATACTTTGTCTTTTTCTTTTTAATATATATATAAGGACTAATTTAAAAAATATAGATTTTTTTAAAAATAATGACAAAATTGGGGTAGGGTTAAAAAGAAAAACAAAAGTAGGGTAGTTAGCCAAACAATTGTCAAAAATTGAGTTATTTTATTGTTCATGAAAGTCGTATATGTACTAGGTATGCGACTTCCTTTTGTCCAGTCACGTCCCACGTGGAGCGTGGACTGGTTGACTGGATGACTGAAGTCGTGGATACGTTCCACGTGGAGCGTGGACTGGTTGATTGGTTGATGAAGTCGTGGACCCCGTCCACGACTTTCTCAAAATTAAATAAAAAAATCTATAAACCCTAAATTAATCTATCTTTCTTCCCCATTTAATCTACCCGTTCTCTTTCTTCCCTAATTAATTTACATATTTTATTTTAACGTGATGATAATGATTAATGTAAATCTTCCATACATGGATGATTTGGACACCCTAATTAACGCACTACTACAAAAAAGGGTTTACTTGATAGTTTTTCACTGTCAAGTATAAGATTACTTGACAGTTTTAAATCGGTCAAGTAATCCAGTATCAAGAATAAGAGTTTTTGGCTTGACAGTTTTTCACTATCAAGCCTAACACTTTACTTGACGTTTTTTACTATCAAATAATCCAGTGTCAAGAATAAAAATTTTTTCTTGAAAGTTCAATCTTGACGGGTTTTCACTGTCAAGTTTAAACTATATTTGATAGTGTTTCATCGTCAAGAAAAGTTTGTAATTTTTTTTAATTTTAAATTTATTATCCCCATATAATTCCACTTGTATTTGCAGTCCTAAAATAGTATATATACGATCAACCAACAATATTGTCCATTAACTTCAAACACTAATATTGACTTTCCTATACAATAATTAACTTCAAAGTCTACAAATTTCTAACATCGTTCCAATAAATAACTAACAAATTGCATATATATCCTTGAACATATATACTTGGTCATTATATACACTTACAACCCATTGAAATCATAACAAATCGCTCCTACATTCTACTATTTGAACACATATTATTCTACCCCTATATCCAATATGAACAAAATATATGTCTAGCCCAAAAACACATCGCTCTAAAAAACATACGAAAAGCAAGGTTCAAATACAAACTAAAAATCATATCTAGCTCTATTCGCACCTCATCGAACTCGAAACTCACTGGCCTTGGATGAAATTGACTTCAAATACAAACATAGATTTCACGACCTAAACCAAAATACAACAAACAAGGTGAAGGTAAAATGGGCTCATAGAGCATCATTTTATCAAATGCTTAAAGTGAAATATAAGGGCAATAAAAAATAAATAAACCCAACAAATAAAGAGCTAGGCACAAAAAGAAAAGCTTAATCTAAAAATCATATCAAACAAATTGCTAATTTGAATCTATTTTCCCCCATTGAATTTCATAATAGTAACAAAATAAACACTTTAGCGAACTGAGGAAGGAAAAACCAAGTAAATGCTTGAACCAACCAAAACTAAAACAAGTTCAGTTCAATAGACAGTTTGAAAAAAATAATACCCGTGGCATTATAACATTGAGTTCAAAAAATGTTATACAAACAAACATGCATTATAACGTTTCTGGATAGTTTGTTATTTCCATGTCTAGATTCTATTTTTTATAACAGTTAGCACAATGCAGAAATCGTGAACGTGAATGCCAAAACTTAATACCCATGGACTTGAAATTAATTTTAGGACATTAGTGAATCAGATAACTGGATTTAATCGAAAATGTTATACCTTCACCTAGTTTTTTAAGCCTTCACAACATCCTACAACAATAAAACTATAGATAGGCACATATTTCAATAATAAGTTTTCCAAGATTTCTAAGTTTATAATAAAAGCTGAAAGAAGAATGAACACAAATAGCATAGTGCTTACATCAGCGTAGTACCACGAATCAGAAAGCTCTGGTTTTGCAAATGTTCCGTATGTTGGGTGATGCTCTAACCATCCACACAAGTATCTTAATGAAGCAGCCTACTCTAATTCTGCAGAAATTATTTTAGTCATCGATCAATTAACTTATTTGTTTTAGACATCTATACAATTATTTTAGTCATCAATTAAATTTTGAAAAATTACAAAGAAAGGACAAGGGTTGTTGAACAAAAAAATGTTGTATTTTTTGTTCAAAGTAGAACTATTGGGAAAGTTAAAATGAGAATTTGGATTAAATATTAGATACACAAGCACTCTAAAATATGCCAATTGAAAGTTCAAGAATCAAAATCTGACGTAAAAATTCATTTGAGTGAACAAAATAAATCAACTTAACAATTTAGGGACCAATATATAACAGAGGCCGATGTCAAACTCAAAGAGGTATGTAAATTATAATTAGACAAAACGGCAGAAAAAACTACAATGTATTATACAATGTAACGAATGACATATAGTATGAAACAGATTACATTACTAAACAAAAGGAAAAGGAAAACTAACAACTTTTTAAATTTATTTACACAAAATTCAACCATGGTTAAGGCATTTTGTATGTAATACATTAACTTACCTTAGAATTCTGTGTTAGGCAGTGTTATCCAATAAAACAGCCACTCCTTTTGAGGTTTTTTTTGTGGGTCTCTCATTTCTCATGAAGGTAGAAAGGAATTATTTATGTATTATATTAGAATCATACTTTTCCTTCATATTGGAAAAATTGTTTGTAATCCTGCTGCAAAGTTTCGACATGGATCTTCTGTAGAAACCCACAAAAATTAGTAATGTTAACCTTTTGCACATTCATCTTTGTCCTTTTAAAAAATAGGTGTTTCTACTCTCTACTGACCATATCAATTTCGTGATAAGTACCGCCAAATACAGTGTGAAGATATTATAGATCCTCTACTGGTTAAGCATCTATAAGAGCATAGACACCAAGCCTCAACGCTTCGTCGATTTTTCTGCAGTGGACACCAAATGGCACTTTCAGGCAAAGCTACCAATTTAAAAGAGCAAAAAGTAATGATACTGACCGAAGCTTACCAATAAAAACTTTGAACCTTAATGGCTAGTGTTTGAAAGCATCCAATCCTGCAAATCTGATTGCACACCAAAACAATTTCACAGGTGGAAAAAAAATAACAGAATCAACATTGAAAATCAATAGATTCAAGAGCATTCTTACTTCTTACTCTTGTTTGACCAGACCATTTGGGGCAAAGCCAAGATCCAATCAGAACCCTAACAATGGTCAGAGTCACACATTTTATAAAAAATTATTTATCACATCTAACACACAATAGAGGTTGGATAAGATTTTTACCTTTAAAGGCTTTCGTTGGGTTAGGGCTTGGCCATTTAATAGCCAACGGAGGTCAGTGTTTGAGTGTTAATGTTCGCATCTAGTACTCATTCACGTGGAGTGCAGGTTCACGTCCAGTCGTTATTCGCGTGTTCGCGTATGCGTTCGCGTCCCATTCACATGGAGTGTTGGTTCATGTCATGTTTGCATCCCATCATCGTCGTTCACAGGGAGTTTTCCAGGGTTCAGGGATTCAATTTTTGTTGGAAAATAGAAGGAAAAGTAGAAGAAAATAAATAAATAAGGGTTTGTAAGAGAGAAAGTGTATCGGAGTTTGCGCAGGTCAACGGAGTTCATGTGGGTTGTCGTCGTTCGAGTGGATCGACACCTCGTCGTTCTTTGTTGCCAAGTGGAGAGGTGTGTTCTTGGAGGTAGATGTGCATTTGCAGATGGAGGAGAGGCTTCTTTGCAAAAAAAACCCTAAACACACTTTGCAGAGGGAAATGGAAAGGGGAAAGAAAGAAGAAAAGAACGACACCTTTCGCGTTTTTGGGAAAGAAAGGGAGAGGGAGACGTGCGTTTGGATTCTTCACAATTTGTCCAAATAATTTTTTTTAATGCAACCATATTACTTGACGGCTAAAAACTGTTAAGTAAAAGCACACTAAACTTGACAAGTAAAACGTCAAATTGAAAAAAGTTCAGCAAAAAATTACAATTATTTTCCTTTTATTTATTCTTGATGGTTTTTAACTTTACTTGACGATTTTATATGGTAAATTTCAAAGTGTCGACTATTCTCTTTTTTGTAGTAGTGATGCAAAGGGATTTTATTTTAAAGAAACAATAATAATAATAATCTAAATTAAATGATTTAAGAAATAATATGCATAGAAAAATCAGAATTATAACAAATCTTTCATGGATGATTTTGACACCCTAAAATGTTGTCTACTTGATTTTTTTCCTATTTTATTTTAAATGTAGTTAATTATTTATTGTCAATTATGGGTTTAAGGTTTAGGATTTTAAACCCTAATTATTTTTTCTTATATTGAAAAATTGTCAATTATGTCACTAAACAAGGGCTACAAATTATGCTAATTATTTTTAAAAAAGAAAAAATTCATGGAAGTTGTTTTTTACTTTTGAAAAATTGTCAATTATGCCAATAAACAAGGATTACAAATTAGGCTAATTATATATCTATAACAAAAATGCTTTTCTATTTTTTACTTTTGGAAGTCGTGGATCCTGTCCACGATTTCCAGCATGGCAGTAGTCAATAGAGGTGTTCAAAAAACCCGGTAACCTGACCAATCCGGCTTACCCAATCCAAACCGTAAGGGTTGGATTGGGTTAAATTTTATTTTGGGTTGGGTTGGGTTGCAAAATTGCAAAAATGTCAATTTGGGCCGGGTTGCCGGGTTA
>JBBPDJ010036772.1:0-14012 GCA_037974625.1 Cucumis cinereus | reverse complement strand
TTGTGAATGAGTTGGATTACATAGAATCCTTAGTTTGTGAATGAGTTGGATTACATAGAATCCTTAGTTTGTGAATGCGATTTTTGTTTGTTTATGATTGTGAATGAGATTCATGTGTTTATATGTTCGTGAATGCTTAGAGAAAATATTATTATTTTCATAATCACTAAATTAAATCATTGTTATAGATTTTGTTTGTCAAAGAATGACTTGGATTACATAGAATGTAAATGTTCTAGATTTTAGTAAAATATGGATGCATTGCTATAGATTTATAGATTTTGTTTGTCAATATGAATAGGGTTGTTCATTACTAGAATATATTAGAATCATTGTTTCTATATAGTTGTTCATTACTAGAAAAACCCTTTGTTAATTATTATTTTAATACAATGAATTATATTAAAATAATAATTAAATAAATAAATAAATAGTGAAATTAAATAAATAAATAAATTAAGAAAATAAATAAATAAATAAAATATGAAAATAAATAAATAAAATATGAAAATAAATAAACCCTAAATCATAACTCACCCACATATACATTCAAAACACACTTAAAAAGAGACATATAAAATGTTAACAAAAAATGTAGATGGAATAGAATCCTACCAGCATCTGTACAATCAGCAAATACGTTGCTAACATATAGGCAGATATTTGATTGACTGATGCACAATCAAGTACGATAATATATTCAAATAAATAACACATATTATTTTCTTCGTTGTTGCTTATGTTTGTTGTAATTGTTGGTTTTACAGATTAGTTGGACATTCTACACACACTATGTCATGACATTGGTACCTGCCAAATGTCATAATGATTAAGAAGTTTGGATGTATTTTGGCCCTCTGATATGCTTTCATATCGTAGAGTGACATTTATCCGACCGTGTGTTGTGATAGTTTGGTATGATACAAATTCGAGTCTACACCAAATTGATTTAAGAGGTAAACAGATCAAGATTGGTGTAAAATTCACGAGGAACATATCATGATGTGGTAGGACCGTTATCAACGTATTGCAGAAGGAGAAGTTACGCATCATCCAACTGTTTCAAACGACTATTTTTTCTGGTACAATTTAATTACCAGCAGTTTTATCACACATGACGACGCTTACTATCATTACATGGTAAGGATTTTAATACGATATGTTTTATAAGCTATACAATGTTAACCTTATCTAATCTTATTATATTTAATCATGCAAAATAATTTTGTTCATGACGTACACAAGTTCTTAGTGGAAAACGAGATACCAAATCTGAGTTCAATGTGTGATCAAGCATTAGGAGATGCACAACAAATTATTCAGTAGATAAGATGCCTCAACGTTGCAGACACGGATCGAAGACGTGTTCGACGTAGATGACGACGACAGGACGGAGATGTTGTACAAGGAGATGTAGATAATGCTTGATTGTAATTCATATTTGTAAATAAAAAAATTTGTTACCATTTGATTTTATTAGGTAAGGAGGTTTAAAATTAATTTTAATGTTGAAAACTATTAGTTTATCTTTTAATTTTTTTCACATTAACATTAATGTCCAGTAATTAGTAACCACTATTTTAAGATAAAAAATAACTTTAGGGGTCACATTGAACTATTTAATAAAATAGGTAAAGTTATCATGATTTATTAATTTTACATATCTTTAATTAGTTTAGACAAAATTGATTGTAAAGTTTGATCTTCTAGCTTTAATAGACTTGGAAATTGATTTTTGTTTTCATATTTTATCACATTTAAAAGAAAAATGGAGGAAATGAAACTTTATCATGATTTTTTTATACTTTGATAACCTAGTTTTTTTCATATTTTATCACATTTAAAATAAAAATGGATGAATTTAATTTTTAGGTTATAAAAGTTAATAGGGTTTATGAAGTTTAGAGTTGTAAAATGGTTAATTTTAGAAATATAGTTGTATTTGGAAGTTTAAAGTTGTAAAAGGGTTAATTTTTTTAATGTAATTGTAAATGTAATACATTTTCTTTTTTAAAAAATTCTAAGGGAGTCGTGGACGGGGTCCACGACTCTAGTCATACCAGTCAATTCCGATCCACGCCACCTCAGTCCACGTGGGGCGTGACTGTGTAGAGTGAAGTCGTGTACTGGGTACACGACTTCTATGCACAGTAAAATCACTCCATTTTTGTCAATAATTTCCCCCTACACAATAATTTCATCATTTCTTTCCTCTCTACCCCATTTTTGTCATTACTTTCAAATACTACTATATTTCTAAAATTAACCCTCATTTCTCTCTCAATTTGAAATCGTTAATTATATCAAATATTATTAACGATTTATTTTCTCAACTAATTCGAACAATTTGAACTTTCGATCCTCTTTGTTCTAAGTTTATATCCATAACGAGCTAATAGAGGGACCTAATGGACCTACACATCATGAGCTCCAACATTTTGAGATTTAACTGGCTAACTCTTTTAACCAAGTTAATCAACATTCGTTAACTAATCAGAATTGTCCAATATAGCCCGTAGTTGTACTCTCCTCGCTGTAGATATATTTGTGTCCACCTGATATAACCATAATTAGTAATTCGGACATTCATAGATTGTTCGTAATTTCAGCTAAGTTAATTTCTCATTTTACCCCTGAGAAATCTTGTTCCTTAAGCCTCACCTGATCCTTTAATGAACAATTGATTTAAGGTCCAACCTATAAATCGAATCTCTCTTGGGCCAATGAAAGAGTGGGACCCCTTTGCTCAAGACCTAGAGTCAGCACTTAAAGGAACAACCTATCTATTAGCCCTAAAAGCGGGCAAAAGTGAATTCTGTCTTGTACCATACATCTCTAGCTATTCATCTGGTCTTACCCCTGAAAATGGTAGGTTTATTGGACAAGTGCTGGTGAATTTCCCTCACCTATTCAGATCTAAGGATAATCCCATGCGAACAGGAGTTCATAGTTAGCTTAGGATTAAGATTGAGTTACCTAGGTCATCTATAATCAAAATAGTCAATTTTAATTAGTTAACGATGTTATAATGTAAAAGTGACTATTTCATAGTCTGATCTAATACAATAGTATTGCATAAGATGCTCCACTAACATGTCTCTACATGAGCGTCTTGAAATCACATCGCTTGTACTAACTACAAAGTGGGACGCATCCATAGTGTCCCCAGAAAAAGATGCCAACCTTATTCCTATACTATAGACCATTTAGACTATTACTTGAACTTGATTCACGTTTATGTCTCTACATAAAGTTCAAGTGCTCATACTATAGTCAAGGAACCTTGTTTATTGCTTTCTGAATTTTTCATATGCAAATCTCTTTATTCAATATAATTTATTGAACAATACTTCAACGACAACTTTAATGAATAATAGAATATTTTAACATTCACAAATCTAAAATTTTAGGGCATAAAACCCAACACGTTGTTGGTTGAAGTTGAGTCGTCGTCGCTTGTGTCTCCGCACGTTAGCTCAATCTGTGTTTGTCAAGCGCTAGTCGTTCGAGTTCTTCGAGTCGCGCCTCAGCCAACGGCTCGCTGTCCACGTCGACTGAAGCTCAGCGGTAGTCGTCCACTCGACCATAGCCGCGTTGTGAGTTTCTTTTGAACACCGCCACCAGCTGGTCGTCGGGATCATGGTTTGGGGTTTTCTTTGAAGATCTTTATTGTCCATCAAGTTTTGATTTCAATTAACTAAAATCCATCTCGCTTAGGTTTTAGATTCCTGAATTAGAAAGTGTTAGTGCTTTATTCGTCAAGGGTTGTCGATTAAATTTGGATGTTTTGTTTTAAGAATCAAAATTGGAAACTTTTTGGATTGAAGTGTGTGTTGTAATTTTGGGTTGTAATATTAAATTTTTGATGTTGGACTTGGGGTGGTGTTGTAATCAAGCTTGGAGTTGAGTTTGGGTGTGAACCCATGATGGGTAAGATTCTTGGTCACCTTAAAGAAAATTTGTGATTAAGGATTTAATCTAAGGGGTTCATACTAATTTTTGTGCCTTGGGCCTTAGGTTTGATTTAAGGTTTTTACAAGGTAGTCGATTTGGATACTTTTGAAACTTTAATTTTAAGGTAAGTAATTCTTACTACTTGAACAACCTTGAGCTAGGCGATCCAAGAGGAATGATGATGTGATATGTTTTGTCAATATTGAAAGTATGACTAGATTATGGATTAGTGGTTAATATATGTATGTGACTATGATACATGTGACTCATGATGTGGTGGACTTGTGATGATGATTGATATATTCATGTTGTGACTCTGATTGATGATATGCATGTTTTAGACTAGTGGTAATTGTCCTCCCATCTGTAGTGATGTGCCCACCAGTGATTGTGTCTCTTTCGAAATTCACCAATGATAGTTATTGTGTCTTCTTCGACATTCACCAGTAGTTGTGTCTCCTTCCAGATTCACCGGTGATAGTTATTGTGTCTCCTTCGAGATTCACCAGTTTCAGGGGTACATCTCACCTACGATAGGCAAGTTAATTACCTGACCATGCATACTTTACCAGTTTAAGCGTGTCTATAGAATATAGATGCTTAGCCTGACCCCATAAGTGGAGGTTACTTACTTAGTATTTTATAATCAACTTTTCCTATGTTATATTTTCAGGTAAGAACAAGGACAATGCGACAATTGGCAAGAAGGATTCACAGACGAGCCATGGGACTAGTTACAGCTTCCGCTCATGTTTTCACGTTTTAATGTTTTAACTCATAGAATGAACATTTAGGTTCTTGATTATTTTATTTCATTTTATTTTATTTGGAATTCTTTAGATTTGATTAGGGGTGCCCCGAACTTGAATTTTTTGATTTATTGAATTTATTCTTTTAAAGTTAGATTAATATAAAGGTTTATTATTTTTCATTTAAGTATGCAAGATAAATCATTGGTTTTAAATTATGCATGCATATAGTAGCGTCTCTGTAAAGAGTTAGGATGTTGGGTTGTTACAGTTGGTATCAAAGTGCAGTTTTAGGTTTTGTAGACTGGCTTAATAGATAAGTTTAGATTGTTTCATTTGGTCTTTATAGATTCTTTGTTATTTCCAGGAGTTCAAGATTCTTAAGTTAGGGACCCAGTGGTGTAAGACCCATCAACACAAGATCTAGTAGTCTAGGGTGTCCCTGTACCAGAGGATCCCCAGTGCCTAGCGAAGAGAATAGTCTCAAAGCGACCCTGCCCATTCACAAGGTCAGGTTTCTCTAGTCATCCCAGCTGAGTATGTTGCTATAGCAGCAGTGATAGAGGAAGCCATTACAACAACAATTATGGAAAGGTCGAATGCTATGTTGGACGAACGAATGGTCAGTTTTGCTAGCTTAGTCCCAACAAGTGCTAGTTCCACCAACTCAACAGCTCAGATTAAACCTTAGAGTCAAATTGTGTATGATCTATATGCTAAAGCCAAATATTCGAGGGATTTTTTGAAGTACAACCTGCCTATGCGGAGTGATTTTATGTGAAGTACTTCTCTGCTACCGTGAGGTACAACAAATAGACTGAATTTATGAACCTACAACAAGGGAGCATGACAGTAAAGGAGTATGAGGAGGAGTTCAATAAGTTGTCACGGTTCGTCCCTAAATTGGTGACAGATGAGGAAGAAAAAATAGAGAGGTTTGTGCAGGGCCTAAATGAGGGGATAAGATGTTTAGTGCAAGTCTTCGAACCAACATTGTATGCATTAACATTTCGTTTAGCATAACAAATAGATTATCCTGCAGGGGCTAAGTATCTGAGGCCATGGGAATAGTTACCTCTTTGGGACAGAAATATAACTATTGTTAGTTTATAGAAAGAACCATTAATAATAGATGGTTTAAAAATTGTGTATGAACTTTCAAAAGTAGCATTAATTCGCTTAACCTTAAATAATAATAATAATAATAATAATAAAATCTCTTACCATTAGTACATTCAATTTCTTTCAAGGTATCTTCAATTGAGAAATAAGCGATTTGAAAGCAACTCATACGAAGGAGTGGCGAAGTGGTAACACAGTTCCTAACTTGTATAATATCACATTACTTGCTTACACGTCTATAAAAAACATTCTTTCAATTTTCTTTCCAAATATTTTATTTTGCTTTATTATCTTTAACTATAATACACTATTTATTATCTTAACTATAATACACTATTTATTTATAACCCACCTCTCCATCTCTTCCTCTACTTTTTTTTCTCCATTTTCTCTCAAACTTTTTTCAAATTAGAAAACAATAAAAAGTTATTTTGATAACCACCAAAATGGTATGGATTGTTTATAACACAAAAACCCAGATGATATCAAAGCAGGTTGGCTTATGAAGTCCTGTATTCAAATCTCTGTGTTGTTGCTGTGTGTTTTCTCCCTTAATTGATATTCATTTTTACTTGTTGGGTATTCTTCGTATTTCAAACCTACATGTGAAGGAGTGTTGAATGATATAGTATTACATTCACCTTCCTCTATTAGCTTAAATACTTTTTTTTAGTCAATCGGTGATTTAAGATTTGGTTTCTCTTTTAAAATGATTATGAAAAATTAATTTTCCTTTAAGTAAATAAATTATAAAAAAGAAGTGATTATTTCCAACATAGAAACTTAAAATTTAAGGATGAGAAAGAAAAATTGAAAAACACAACCATCTTAAGAGAGAGAGAGAGAAACCTAAGATTCTTTCCATGTGCAAGAGAGAAGCAAAATGAGGGAACCATGTGAGAAGAAATTTCATTGCTCATACTTGAGAATAGACACATCTTTTTTTTTTCTTTTTTTCCTTTTTCTTTTCTTTTTCCCTCCCTCCCTCTCTCTCTCTCTCCCTCTCTCTCTCTATCGATATGAAAATGACCAATGTTGCATTACCTAAACAAGTAGGCCCCATCACATTTTGCCATGCTACCCCTAATTTCAATTTATGGGGCTACCATGTTTTTTTCCTTTTCCTTTTCTTTTTATTTTATTTTATTTTATTGAATGGTCTTTATTTCAAAAGTATATACGTACGCAGAGTTTAACATGTGTTGATGTCAACGTGAATGTTGTGATCTCAATTCTAGAAATATATGTTGATCAAAATATCCATACGATGCTGATGTTGATGTCTATATAGATAAATAGTTCTAGAAAAATTATTAAAACAGTTTTTTTCAAAAGAGTATTTAAACTTCATATTTGAAAACAAACCGAACATGCTTGTTATTTATATTATATTAACATACATTAGTAATACTTTCTTGGCAATTCTTTTATGATTCATGAATCTGTTTATGATCGATTGACATCTCATCTTATATCAATATCAATAGAAATGTCGATTTGATTTGTTGATGGAAATTCAATACCATGTAGGTAGATATTTTAATAGTTAGTTATATTCATATGCTTGGAATAATAATAACAATAATAAAATATTTCCTTTTTTTTTCTTAGTTAAAACATTAATTTTATGATTACCAAACTCAAAAATTGCTTTTGCAATACATTTTCAAACAAATATGTGAGAGGGCTCTTTTCTTTCTTTCCACTTTTTCTTTTTCCTTTTTCTTCTTTTCCAAATGATGGGAAGGTGAATATTGAACTAAACCCTAAAAATCCCTTTATTGCCAAAAGGGCCATTCAGCTTTCTTTCCCTTCAAATACCAAAAGATAAAACAAACCCTAAGAGGTAGTCCTTTAAGTGTTTTTTTCAAAATTGTTTTCTCAAAAATGTCTTTTAAAAAAGTTTTTAAAAATGGTCAATAATATCAAGTCAATCTATGCTAACATTAACATAGAGTCCAATACGCAGTTTAAATTCGATCTCACATCTCTAGTACTTAAATGAAAAGTAAGCAATTTATAACCCCAATAAACTTTTATATGGTTCATTTATCCTTTATTAGTTAGGAAACACGTGCAATCTTATAGTTTTAATTATTTTTTACATAATGCAATAATTTTTATTCTAATGTTATTATATATCTATTATGAAATTACACGAAATGATGTATTATTATGCACTACTTTCATATTTAATTAAATATTTTTTTCTTTTTGTATTTTCTCGAAACTTTGGATCCCATGAAATTATACTTTTAAGTAGATAAATGCAAGTATTTCTTTTTTTTTTCTTTTACACGTGCATATCACATATAAATCTGAAGAATCAATGTAGATCACCCTACTTATTCAATGTGTGTAACCACCTCCACTCCAGATGCATCCAAATGACATCTATTGTATTCCTCGAAGAGTAGCGTCCCTCAACATCAATTGCACTCTAGAAGTCACCTCTACTGTCTTCCAAACGGATACCTACACTCAGAAAATTCATAACCACTGAACGAAAGGTAATATGAGAATGCACAAAGAATGTAAGTCAAAAGGAGCATGCAAAGATGTTTTATTTTTCTCAAAAAAAAAAAAAAAAAAAGAAAGGAGAGAAAGAAAGAAAGAATAATATATCCAACACGTTTTATTATGCGGTTTTTTAAGAATAATAGAAAAAACAAACTATTTAAACGTCAAGTAAAAAAACAACTAAAAGACAAAAAGTCACGGCACATTTTGACATGAAGAATAAATATTTTGTCCACTTTACTATATTGTACCATTATTCTTATTAGTATTCTTGTTATTGTGCTTGTTATTTAATAATAATAATTTCATTAACCAAACCAGAATATTTATCTTGATTGGTTTTTTTTTTTTGTCAATGAAGTTATTTTTTCCTAGAAAAAAAAAAACAATAAGAATATTCCATTTTTATTCAGCACAGTTTGTTATTTAAAAAAAGGATTGAAACCACTTTTAAATATTATTTCAAAATCCACTTTTAAATATACCCTCAAGTCATTGCTCACATTTCTTAAATAGTATTAATAGAAAAAAGAAAACGACACTCTTTCATGTACAAATTATTTTATATATATTTTCTACACAAAGTTTAAAATATCAATGTAAATAAAAAATGTTTTGATCTTAATTTTAAGAAATTTTGAATAAAAATATCGATAAAAGATTGATTTTGATTTTATAAAAGATATTTATGAATTTTTTTTTAGTAAATACACATTTTTATAATTTTTAAATAAGTAAATATATATGTTAATTTTGATGTTTTTTTTTTTTTTTTTTACTTTTGTATTCGAAAGAATTGATAAATGTTTAATACTATGCATGGCATATCTTTATATATATATATATGTAATGTTCCAAAAATTAATATACGAGGATAATATAGAATGAGAGAGCTGTGATGAGGGAAAAGGACACAGACAGAGGTGTCGGAAAGGCAAGAAGAGATTTGATTGGGTGGTCAAAGTCAGTGATTTAAGAGTTGGGTAATTTTAGATTAAACTGTACCTAATCTTTCTGTCTTGAAATGTGATGTTTTAAATGTCTGCTTTGCCTAAAGTCATCCCTCAAACTTAATTTGATGGATCTTTTTTTGTTTCCATATTTGATTTTCTAAACATTTTAAGATTGGTTGAATTTTAGTAAATACTAAAATTTTTAAAAATATTTATAAATATAACACAATTACACGTTCTACCATAATACATACAAAAACAGATAGTAGTTAATAAATAATTTTTTGTTTAATGAATTTAATCATATATGATTTCATTAATAAATAAATAACAAATAAAATCAATGTAATATTTGCATCAACCAACTATACTAAATTCTAAGTTTGGAAAATTATAAACAAATTGATAATATATCAGATCATCTATTGTCTTGTAATTAATATATTTATTCAAATATGCATAATTTTAATATTTCGTTAATTTACAATTATTAGATACAAAAATTTTGAACAAAAATTATTGTTAATGGTAAAAACTGTTGAAATATTTACAAAAATTCAAATTCTATCGATGATAGATACTTAGAGACATTGATAAACTTCTATCAGTGTCTATCAATGATAGAAATGTTAACGTGTATCATTGATAGAACACAATCAATGTCTATTAATGTCTATCATTGATAGAATCTAAAATTTTGTTATATTTTATATTTGTTAGCTTAGAATTATACCGGAATCTTAACCCAATTTTAAAAACATTGAAAGTTAACTTTTTCTTGTCTTTGAAAGCTTAGATCTCAAATAAAGGTTTCAATTGCAAACCATAGTTAAAAAAGCTGTCTCAAAATATCTAAGGATAATAAGAATTGTTTTTTGTATGGTGTTAAGATTTAATCTTTGATAAGATAGAAAAACAAAATCTTACAAGCATTTAGAAAAATTTATGGTAAGATCAAATTTATCTTATGTGGTGAAGATTGGTACAAAAGACAATTGTTTTTACTTATGAAACAAAAATTTGCATAGCAATAATATATCTTTAAAGATCTATTGTGTTTCAATTCTGAGTTAGCTTCTCACACTTTATGAGATAATAGTATTGTCAAAGACTAAGACTAATGATATTTAGTAAACAACAATGTCTAGGAGTAAGACACATTCAAAGAAAGTATTGTAGCAGTGACCAAAGATAACTTTTAACGACATATAGTTTCATTTATATAAAAAGATTTTCTAGGCTAAAGTGTTTGAGAGACACTTAACATGCCTAGAGTTACGAGATCTATCTCTTCTTTGCTAGAGCAAATGGGAGAATATGTTGAATATAGAGTGTGCCCTAGGATACATGTCTCACAAGTTTTAGTGCAAATGAGAGTTTGTTAGGATTTGTGTGTAAGCTCTCATTTTGTTCTCTTTTTATTTATATTAATATTTTGGAACATTTTAGGTTGTTAAAAGATTTGAAAGATGTGATGAGAGTTGAAAAGAATGAAGCTAAAGAAATGAAGGAAATGTAAAAACAAGGAGAAAGGCATTATGGTCATTTCCCTTAATTGTTTTTAAATGAATAAAGAAAAAAGAAGAAGAGAAGAGCTCCTCCTTTTCCATCCTTTGAGAAATGTTGATTGCCCCCTCTCTCTTTCGAATTTCTCTTTTGCCACCACTTGTCTCTCTTTCTCTCCTTCAGGCTGACGCCGAACGATGACCAAGCATGGTGTCGTACGCTGTCTACGACAGATCTGGAAATGCCTCGTTGTCGCTGCACGTTCCGCGTTGGATTCGAGTCACCACCGCTGCATGTCCCTTGTTGGATTCGAGTAGCACACCGTCGTTCGAACTCGAATCGCACCATTCTCCGTTTACATCAGAACTAGAACGTGCGTCGTCGCTGTTCGAGTTTTATCAAAGTCGCGTCGTCGCTCCGTCGCTCCAATGCATTTCATGTCTTTGTCGTGCTGTGTTGTCGGGAATTGAGTCTCCGTCCCTACCAGTTGCCGCCATTATCGCTCAGTCATAGTATTCCTCATTGGATTTCGTTTCTTTGGTGAGTTTCTTGTTGTTTTGTGTAGATTTGGGGTATACCTTGAATACCCACAACGTTTTGACTTGAGCTAGCAGTTACCTCCGACATTGTAACTCTTAGATTGAGCTTTGGAAGTCGTTTGCGAGGCGGTCAACAGTGTGGAAGCTCGTTCTTATTGGATTATGGATTGATTCTTAGAAGCATTCGAAGTCGACGTTTAGAAAATTAAGGTTAGTTGTCGGATTTTACTAAATGTTGAGGTTTAAGGTCCTATGGTTTGAGTTAGTTAAATGAGTTTGATGGTTGAGATCCTTCATTTTTGTCTATGTATAGGTTGGAGTTTTCCAAGTTTAGAAGTGTTAAGAAGCCGTTAATGTACTGTTAAGGCAATTTCGACATGTTTTCGATAAGGTTTTGGGTACTTTAGTGTGTTTCCTTAAGTTTTAGGAATACCCATGGTGTCTAAGCATGGATATAACGATACCCATTTAGTTTTGGTATGAAACTTATGTTACCCATGTTGTTTTGGTTTGGAAGATTGAAGCCTTGGAGGATTTATATCTGTTATCCAAAACGTTGAGGTTGTTTAGACAAGTGTGGGTAATTCTTAAGGTTATTGACCTGTTAGATAGTTATTGAGTTTGTTGATGGATCTAAATCACTAAAGTATGGATATTGGAGATAAGTGCATATTGACATAAAAGACCTATTAAGTTTGGAGGCTCAGTTAGTTAAGGATCTAGATTGAAGGATCGAGTTGTTGACTTTGAGTGATTTATGTTGGAGAAATTTTAAACATATTATGAACTGAATAAATTAGCAAACAGATTATAACTCAATTGGAAACAAATACTCTTAAGCCAATTGATATAAGAAGGCTTAGATACATAAACAATCAAATACTTGAAAGAACATAAAATTTGGTATACTCAAACCGTAGTCGAGACACGCGTCTGATAAGCGCTGCCATGAAGACAATTATTCGCTGTGCACGGGCTTGCAAGCAGACTGCAACGATAGTCTCAGTAGGATACAACGACTAACTCCGATAGAACTATAACTTCGAACTACTCGGATCTGACAAAACTCTTGGATACTTGCTCTTAACTCAACAGAAGAACAAATGAAAGAAAGAAAGAAAAAATGGAGAGAATTCTTCAAGTTTTGAAGTGATGATACAAATAAAGGAACAAGTTGCTATTTATATGCTAGCAACTTAGTAACTCTCCAAAATACAAAATTAAAATCAAATAAATACAAAAGTTGAAATATTTGTCAAATTTAACTCAATTTAGTTGTTAGTTGACTAAAATCAAACATAACTCATTCAAATTGAAGAAGTAACAAATTTAACTTTCATAATATTAAATTGTACATGAAACAACATCTTAATTCGATGGTTTCAATTCAATTTGAAGTTTCTAGCAAATGAATTTAATTTGCACAATTAAATCCAATTTTTTATGTTTCAAAATTCATCAAAGTTTTACTTTCTTTCACTATAAATATCCAAGAATCCCCCACATGAAAGAAAAAGAAAAATCAAACAAAACTGTTGAGAGCAAATAGACAATCTATGCGTCGGGAGAGGTGTCTTATGGATTTGAACCTTCCTTGGTGAATATCCATCGAATTTACCTAAGAAATAGTGAGACCAAGCTCTGGAACTATCCTTCTCATTGGTAAATTGAGACAATAGATATCACACACAACTTATCTTGTATATTTGAGTTCTATACGTTTGTGTCCATTTTGGTCCTGGACAAAATCCTGAATTCATGAGAGCTTTAGAAAACATAAGTCATTTGAAAAGTTCTCATAGAAGCGACCCCACTTCTACTCTCACATAGGTAATATTGATTAAGAGTATTCTGTCATTACTCCTCTTGTAAAACAAGATATCAATATAACCTTAACATCAACAGATCACACACTCTAGAACGTCATAGAAATGGGAAGAAACTATAAGTTTCGTAGTGTGTCAACAATGAATTATCAAGCTAGTTTGTCTATTGAACCTAGATCTTGGGATCTCCAATCAAGTAGGTTAGGTTACCACCAGATAGCACATTTCATAGGCTTTAGCCCCATTTCTCTCGATGTACATGTGACTTGCTCTCTTGGCAATCCTTTCGTCAAAGGATATGCAATATTCTCTTTTCATTTCACATAATCAATGGAAATTATTCCATTAGAAAGCAATTGCCTTATCGAATAATGCCTGCGTCTAATATGTTATGACTTTCCATTATAGACAGTATTCTTGGCTCTCATAGAAGCCGCTAAATTGTCATAATAGATACATATTGCACTTACAGGCTTTTGCCACATTGGAATATCTTCAGGGAAATTTCGAAGTCATTCAGTTTCTTCTCCTGCTTTATCAAGATCTATAAACTCTGATTCCATAGTAGAACGTGTTATACACGTCTGTTTTGAAGATTTTCATGATACGACGACTCCACCTAAGGTAAAAATATACCCACTAGTTGATTTAGTCTCCATGTTATCAGAAATGCAATTCGCATCACTAAATTCTTCTAGTACATGTGGATACCTCGTATAATGCAATGCATAGTCTAGAGTGTACTTCAAGTACCTTAGAACTTTGGCTAACGCATTCCAATGGTCATGTCCAGGATTGCTGGTGTATCTTGCTAACCTTCCTACTGAATAGGCAATATCAGGT
>JBBPDJ010036771.1:0-14014 GCA_037974625.1 Cucumis cinereus | reverse complement strand
TTTGTGATTGTGTTTATTGATGATATCTTGGTTTATTCTAAGACAGAGGCAGAACATGAGGAGCATTTGAGGAAGGTCTTGGAGACTTTGAGATTTAACGAGCTTTATGCCAAGTTTTCTAAGTGCAAACTTTGGCTAAAGCAGGTATCTTTCCTTGGTCATTTCGTATCTAGAGAAGGAGTTTCAGTGGATCCTGCCAAGATTGAAGTTGTTACCAGTTGACCTCGACCTTCTCCCATTACTAAGGTTCGTAGCTTTTTAGGTTTAGCGGGTTATTACAGAAGTTTTATGGAGGATTTTTCCTGCATCGCTTCTTCTTTGACTCAGTTGACCAGGAAGGGAGTTACGTTTGAGTGGAGCAAGGCTTGTGAGAGTAGTTTTCAGAAGCTGAAGTAGAAACTCGTCACTGCGCCTGTTCTGACAGTGTCGCATGGTTCAGGAGGCTCTGTGATTTATAGTGATGTCTCAAAGAAAGGGTTGAGTTCTGTGTTGATGCAGCATGGGAAGGTAGTTGTGTATGCGTCTCGTCAGTTGAAAGTTCATGAACAGAATTATCCCACCCATGATCTTGAGTTACCAGTAGTGGTTTTTGCACTGAAGATTTGGAGACACTACCTGTATGGGGAAAAGACAAATCTTCACCGACCACAAGAGTCTCAAATACTTCTTCACCCAGAATGAGTTGAATATGAGGCAACGTAGGTGGCTAGAGTTTGTGAAGGACTATGATTGTGAGATCTTATACCATCGAGGTAAGGCAAACGTGGTAGCTGATGCCTTGAGCAGAAAGGTAGCCCATTCAGCTGCTCTTATTACCAGGCAAACTCAGTTGCACCAAGATTTTGAGCGAGCCGAGATTGCAGTTGCAGTGGGGGAGGTAACCTCACAGTTAGCACAAATGAAGGTGCAACCGACATTAAGACAGAGGATTATTGAGGCTCAGGGTGCTGACCAGTATCTGAGTTTGAAGTGCCACCTAGCAGAGGCAAGTCAAACCAAGGGTTTTTCTTCTAATGATGGTCTCATGTTTGAGAAACGCTTATGTGTTCCAATTTACAATGAAGTTAAGAGGGACTTGTTGTCTGAAGCTCATAATTCTCCTTTTTCTATGCATCCTGGCAGTACCAAGATGTACCAAGACTTGAAGCTACTGGTGGCCTCATATGAAGAGAGAGGTAGAAGACTTTGTTAGTAAATGTTTGGTGTGTCAGCATGTGAATGCACTAAGTCAGAAGCTAGCGGGTTTGTTACAGCATCTTGGAGTTCCAGAGTAGAAGTGGGAGAACATATCGATGGATTTCATCACAAGGTTGCCTAAGACCCGGAAGTGCCATACTGTAATTTGGGTTATTGTGGATAGACTCACCCAGTCAGTACACTTTGTTCCAGGTAAGTCTACGTACTTAGCAAATAAGTGTGCTTAGTTGTATTTGAAGGAGGTGGTAAGGTTGCACAGAGTTCTTTTGTCGATTGTTTAAGACAGGGATGTCCGTTTCACCTCTAATTTCTGGAAAGGTCTCCAGAATGCCTTGGGTACCCGAATGGATTTCAGTACAACTTTTCACCCACAGACTGACGGTCAAACTGAGCATTTGAACAAGACACTGGAGGATATGCTGAGAGCTTGTGCTCTAGAGTTTTTTGGGAGTTGGGATTTTTACCTTCATTTGATGGAGTTCGCTTACAACAACAGTTACCAGGCTACCATTGGCATGGCGCCGTTTGAAGCCTTGTATGGTAAGTGTTGTAGGTCTCTTATGTGCTAGGATGAAGTTGGTGAGTAGAGATTGGTTGGTCGTGAATTGGTGCAGTCTACTAATGAAGCTATTCAGCAAATTAGAGCCCGTATGAAGACAGCTCAGAGTAGACAGAAAAGTTATGCAGAAGTGAGACGGAAAGATCTAGAATTCGAGGGAGGAGATAAGGTGTTCTTGAAGGTGGCACCTATGAGAGGTGTTTTGAGATTTGCAAAGAAAGGGAAGTTGAGTCCCCGCTTTATTGAGGCTTTTGAGATTCTAGAGAGAATTGGCTCTGTAGTGTATCGGTTAGCGCTACCACCATCTCTATCTGCAGTTCATGACGCTTTCTATGTTTCGATGTTGAGGAAGTATGTGGCTGATCCATCGCATGTCATCGATTATGAGCCTCTAGAGTTCAATGAAAATTCAAGCTAAGTGGAGCAACCAGTAGAGATTCAGGCAAGGGAGGTGAAGACGTCGCGCAACAGGAGCATTGCCTTGGTAAAGGTTTTATGGCAGAATCAGCAAGTGGACGAAGCCACGTGGGAGCGGGAGGACAACATGAGAGCTCGATACCCAGAGTTGTTCGAGGATTAGAGCTTTCAAGGACGAAAGCTTCTTAAGGAGGGAAGACTGTAACATCCTAAATTTTTAAGGTAATTTGAAATTTTGTTTATCAATTATCTTATATGATGTTGGTTGGTTTTTATTTGGGATGTGTGTGATGGTTTTAAAATTTTGGTTAATTGTTGGGTAATTATTTGTTATGATTTCGATTAATTTGTGGTTGGAGAAAAAAAAAAGGTGGGTTTTAAAGAAGAGAGAGGAAATTGGAATTAAAGAAGGAAAAAGAAATAAGATTTAATTGAGAGAGAGAATTTTTTATTTAATTTTGGTAGGAAAAGAAAAAGATATAATAATATAATATTAATTTTATTATTATTTCTTTTTCTTTTAAATTAAAAATTAGGGTTTTCATCTCCTTCATCTTCTTCCTTTTGGAAAAAAAAACCCTAGCCGTCGCCCATTTGTCAAAGTATGTCGCCACTGAGCTCGTCACTAAGTCGTGACTTCTCCATCGCCGTCGAGCCATCCTCGGAGAGACGTCGAAGCCGCGAGCCCCGCACGTTCGGGACTCTGTGCCAGCACGCAGCTGCCTTGAGCCTCGACGTGACGCTGTCAGCCGCATCGCCTAGTCTGAGCCGGCCTCCACCCGTGCATCGTGCCCCTCGTTTCGCTCCACGTGCAGTCGCACGTCGAAAAGCTCGAGCAGTCGCACCGTGCCTCCCATCCATGACGCCACGCCTTTCGTCGAGCAGCCAAAGTCGCGCGTCGCGCCTCTGCCAGCTGCATCGTCCAAATCTGCAAGCCGAGCTGAGCTGAGCCGCAAGTCAAGCCTTTTTTTTTCTTGAGTCGCACCGCTTTCTGTCATGATCAAGCTCCGCCAGTACTGTTGAGTATTGGTGTGTTTGGTAAGGCTTAGGAAGAATTTATTTTTAGGTTTTAAAGTACCCAATGAAGTTAATTGAGGATTGATTCAATTTTCTTTATTGTTGAAGGATCAAAATGAAGATTCAATCGGGGTTATTTGTGGTGCAATCGCCTTGGTTTTCATCTTGAGTGGTGAGTTTGGAATTGGTTACTGAAGGGATAGAATTAATATTTCTTTTGGGAAGAAATCATTAATTAAAGTTCTTGTGTGTTTAGGGTCAATTGGAGGTTATTTCGTTTAAGGGAATCTCTGTAATTTGAGGTAAGGAATACTTCTACCGAATCCACGCCTTTGGCGTATAAGGTGTGAGAGACGGTTAGTGTGTCTGCATTATGGTGTTAACTCCGGGTTTTTGGTTTATATTTTGTATGAATTATGCATTGCCCGTCTTATTACTTATCTGTGTTATCTGCTTTATGAGAATTGTCTGTTATTGTGATCACAATGTTTTGGACTGGATTTATTTGGTTACGGTTTCTGTTAACTTTACCTAATGAATTTTGTACTTGGTGGGAGAACGATGAGTCAATTAGCAAGCCTGTGTGGTGATTTGCTCTGACAAGGCCAGTTACAAGGCTGTGTGGCCAATTGTTTTCTGAAGGCCGGATAATAAACCTACGGGTTTTCCGACGTTTCGTTCTGAGGACAAGCCTGTGTGGCGATTTACTTTGACAGGATCGGTTAACAGGCCTGTGTGGCAATCTGTTCCGACATATTTGTCTGTACTCAACCACCCGACAGTGTTTCGTAAAGTACAAGTCATTAAGGGAGTTAACGGTCACCCAGTGGAGTCAGTAGTGAATTTCTTACTGGGTATATTTTATACTCATCCTTTCTATGTTTTATTTCATGTAAAGGTAAGAATGGACCGACGAGGAGCAAGTAGAGCCAGTGGCCATATCAGGGAGAACCATAAGACTTTTTTTTGCTTCCACTTACGACATTTTGGCATTGTTTTTCTTTACGGTTAAACTTTTTATTTATACTTAACAAAATATTTTTGTTTAGAAAACTATTTTAGGGATCCCGTTTATGTACTTTTCTTTTCCATTATTTGGTTGATTGATCGTTTTGAAAACCTTTTATAGTTTATTTTGGATTAAATAAAAGTATTTGTTTCGTTTTATTTACGTCTTTTAAAATTGATTTTAATAGTTTTAGTTAAGTAACGACCTTGGTCAAGGTTGAAAACCCGGGGCGTTACACAATAAGCCTACCATTTTGGAGACAAAACCAAGTGGGGAGCTGGGAACATAATCACACAAGATGAAATCCTATTCTTTTTTACTTTAGGGCAAGTAGGTGAGTGTTCCTTTAAATATTCCCTTCGGGACATGAACAAAGGGTCCTACCTTATCTATGGCACGAGAGAGATTTTTGTTTATTGGTTGGACCATAAACAAGTTGTTCATTATAGGAGCACTGGGATTTAATGACTAAGAAGTAACTAGGGGTAAAACAGTAATTTGACCCAGCTAATGTTACGGACACTTGTGAAGTACTAACTTGATGTTATTGGTCTATATCCATGGACACATAAATATATCTACAATGAGAAGAGTTTCATTGTGAGTCTTTAGTGGAGTGCACATAGTTAACGAATATTGATTAATGTGGTTAGTGAGTTTAGCCAATTAATCTCATATCGTTGTAGCTTTTGATCTGTAGGTCCATTAGGTCATCTTCCTAGCTCGCACAGAGTAATGAGGTTATTATATCTTGGATATAATTTGAAATGTACAAATTGACTTAGAGAATTAATATATATATGTTGATACATTATAATATAAAGTTTATATTTTAATTCAACTTTACAATATAATTTTATTTTGGATGTGATTCAAAATAAGGTCATGAGAGAATAACATATTTGAATAAGTTCAAATATTATTTTAATGTGCATTAGATTCATATTAAAACTATATATTAAATTTAATGCGTATATGATGAACATTAAACTATAGGTTATGAGAGAATATTATATTTAAATATGATTCAAATCCTGATTAAATTAAATATAAGTTATTTAATTTAGTAATTAATTAATTACAGAATTAATTAATAGTTTAGTTTAATTAAATTTGATTTAATTTAATTTAATTAAAACTAAAGGTTATAAGAGAGATTCATTGAATGATAATTAAATTAAATTAAATTAATTATTAATTAAATTTTAATTTGATTGAAATTAAATAATTGTAGAAAATGTGAGATTCACCCACGTAATCCCACAGTTCTCACTAACCGCCTTTTCTTGTTCTACAATTTGATTGAAAAAGGAGAGGATAAATAGTTCTTTTTTATGTTTTGAAAAGAATAAGAGATTTGAATAAGAAGAAATATTTTCTCTATCTCTCTCTACAACTTTCTCTCACAAAAAATCTCAAGTCCCAAAAAGGTTCCCACAAATCAAACATCTTCTACCCAGACGATAGGAAAGGTTTCAAGTGGTGGTGGCCTCACATTTGTTGATTTGTAGATTCAGAGTCGACAATAAAAATAAGTTTCAATTTCTTCTCTATAATTTTATTTATTTTTCTATATGCATGCTTAGCCTTATTATTTTACAGTAAATTGTTTCTGTAATTTTTGTCAATGTATTTGGTATTTTTATTTTCTCAATTAAATTTGAGTGATGGTTCTGTTAAAGTCTTCCGCTGTGTAGGGACTCTTATCCCTTCAGCTTTTATCTTGTGATTGTATTAGAAGAAGTCGATTGTGTAAAACGAATCTTATTATTAATATGATCAGTTCAAATTCCATTATACCTTCATTTCTAGTCTCCACCACTTACATTAATAGCTAAATTTTTCAATAGGTTAGGAAGTTAGATCAAAGTTGTATAATGAGCATGGATATCCATCATTTTGTTTAGCCTGTGTAAAAGTTAATTATTTGAGTTCATCGAAAGAGGAATTCAAGTAAGGGTAGTTAACTACTCAAAAGATCAACGAGTAGTTGAAACCAAGTTAAACGAAGATAGAAACCAAACTTAGTAATGAGCTTAAGTGTGTCACATACCAATACATTATTTACATCTACAAATAGAGTATTAGTGGCATTGAGGTAGTTTGTCTTAATTAGTAATTTGACACATGAGTGTTATTTGTATTTGCTTAAAGAATTAAAGGACACCTTCTTCACCCTATCTAGTCACATATTCTTTTACAACCCGACGCCTGCTTAGCTATGAGATTGATTGTTTTCTTATTGTACATGTCCATCGCATATCACCAAGGCAGTAGTTAATTAGTTTATTGTAGAACTCATAGCACAACTTTGATTCATGTTATTGTAGTTCACGTTGTAAAAGGCCAAAACCTTAACTCATAGAAAAAAACAAAAAATTCCTTATGTTCGACCCTGGACGCACCAGGAACCTATTTAAGTTTACATTTGGGTGTGAATGGAAAAACTTGTAATGCATCATCATTCACTTCACTTCATCACATATTAAGCATATCATCGCTCTCAACACATAATTAAACTGTACATCACAACAAGTTTTTTGGCGTTATTATTGGACATATTTGTCTTGTCATTCAAAGCACGAGAGTTTTCAAGAGCTAGAGCAGTCCTCTCTGGTTTGAAAGTCTCTACACCATCTTCATCAGTAACCGAAGGATGAATCCAACCAGTTATGACTGCTTTTCAGGTTTTGTAGTCAATGGATTTGAGAAAGACAATCATTCTAGCCTTCCAATATGTATAGTTTGATCTATCTAGCACACAAAGTCTGATAGTGATCCACCTTCTTTAACTGAATCTATAACAGAACACACGTAACCTTCTCTAATACCAATTGAAAAAACACAGTATTACCTGGAGAAGTTTAGCTAGAACCAAAGTTTTGACAAAATAAGTAGCACAATTAAAAGCAAGAAAAGTAAGAATACTAGAAATTTGTTAACCCAGTTAGGTGTAATCACAACTACGTCTGGGGGGCCATGTGCCCAAATAAGAACGATAATTCACTAAAAGTCAAGAGTTTCATAAGTACATAACTTATCACAAGAGAACTATCTTGTATTACACAAATGTCACAATATAAGGTTTAGGCTCCCTCTAAACCTATTGATACATGGTTCATCTTTGTATCTTAGGATCCATGCTCCCCATGAATGTCAACCTTCAAGATAGCTTCAAACATCACACTCCCTAACTTGTGTAACTCTTATCAACAAGGTTATTCACAAAGTTTAAAGCAAGAAATTTAACCACAGATGCAGACGTATTCTTTCTCCTATAAATTATAAAACTATCACTACTAAAGAAAATAATTTACTTAACAGTTTTGCACTGTCAAGTAACAGATTACTTGACAATTTTAAATTCGTCAAGTAATCCAGTGTCAAGAATAAGCATTTTTTCTTGATAGTGCAAAATTATCAAGCATAAGAGTTTACTTGACAGCTATCGACTGTCAATCCTAATGTTTTAATTGACAGCTCTTCACTGTCAAGTAATCTGGTGTCAAGAATAAGGAAAAGTTCAATATTGATGGTTTACTACTATACAAAATTTGTTACTCTTGACGGGTTATCATTGTCAAGTATGATGTAATTCTTGACACTTTACAACTGTCAAGTTTTAGACTATACTTGACAGTATTTCACCGTACATGTTTTATATTGCACCTGCACCTATTTTGCACCTGTATTTGCAGTCCTAAAACTGTATATATACAATGTAAAGATAAGAACCAAGAGCATACATTCATTGCATTTTAGATATCAAACGCTTGAATCAAATTGAGAAAGTAAACCACATTACTAAACTTTAAATTTCGGATATAAGTACTCTACCACACATAGGAGAAAATGTAATATTCTACTTAACATCAAATATACTCTACATTAAACTTCAAACTTTAAACAAACCATCCCCCACCACCAAACCAAAACCTAATGTAAATCAACCATCATAACATCATTCTTAATACATCAACCAATATATACACAAAGGAAACAACTTAAAAAAAAATTCATATGCATGTCAAAATCTTGAAACAAATTGACAAAGAAACTTAACCTTAACTATCCCCCCCCCCCCCCACCCCCTTACACAAAGTCAGTCTTATTTTATGAGAACTAGGAGGAGTGCCTTTTTCATATGGATTAACTACACAACAACATCGACTTCACCTTCCTGTCAATAGAAACCAAATGATAAGTGGAAATCAATCTAAATCCAAGGGCATCAATTAGAAACAACAATTGTGAAATACACTTGGATTTCCTCAAAAGATTATTTCATGAGCAAGATGTATCTCAACTTTCCATAACCAAGAATTTTTATCAAAAGCTTTGTCACTACCTTTCCAACAACAGTATATCCTCAAAATACAAATGTGCAGGTTCATGATATGGAATTGAAAACTTTCATATTAAAACTTCATTTTTACCCCTCATGTTTAAACAATAAGAATTCTAAAGTGAGGCTACTGTATCTAAATTGGTGTATTCCTCTAGGCTTTAGTTTCATTTTCCTCAATAAATAGAAATCCCTACATAGAAGTTAGCTACTTATGTGAAATGACTTCAGCAATTTTAGTCAAACTGAAAATTCACACAATTCTAAACTACGATCTCAATATGAAGTTTTCTAAATATATGAGGCTAGAAGAACAAACAGCGGACATAGAACCAACACTGAGAGGCACTCAACATATTCTAAAATTAAAACATAATGAAGATTGAGACGACATTCATAAGCCAATGACCATGACAATTATACCATCACTTAACTGGTATTGCGCCCACAAGAAAGATGTAAGCATAACAAAGTTAATCATATAAATGAAACAACCATTTCTCATAAATAAATGATAAATAATAATTAAAACAAGCAAACATAAGCATCTCAAATTCATATGGACAAGTTTCTCTATTGTTTCATATATATAAAACATCACCTCAAGAGCAAAACCTTCAATATGATCTTTCTTTCTTTGTAAGACGCCAGGAGATACAAAAAGTGGAAAATAACAATTCTTGATTTTCATTTTCTTAATTTCTGCATCAAAAAACACTTGCGCCAAGTACAAATTAAACCTTCGAACTTCAAAACAAGAACATATTGTAAAATGAACAATATAAAAAGTAGCATCCTTACTTGCATAGTCTCCTAGATAGATATTGCCCACGACCTTAGTATATAGCAGTCAGAGATATCATAATACTCGATCATTTATCCACTGACAACCACCTAGACAAACTAGAAGAAGAACTATTCAAGTCGCCAAAAAGAACCCGTTCATAATACTACTGGGGAGCTTCATCTAAAAAGACATCTTAAAAAAGTCATCTTAAAAAAGTAATTCCATTAATCAATGACATTTTAAAAAGCAACATAGAAGTTCTAAAAGTCAATCAACCTTAAGAAATAAAATTTGACACAATTTATTTGAACTTAATAATTCGTAGGATGAAGCTTTAGGACGAAGTATTTGGTTGAATAACAAACAAGATTAAGTACATCTCCCTAACATTAAGTTCGCACACTGACAAATTAAAAGCACTCACATATGCTCATCGATGGGGCCTAACAAGTTCACAAAAGACTAATTTGAAAAAGAAAAAAAAAAAAAAAAAAAAAAAAAGACAGCAGACATGTTTATACTACTAAAGAACTACAAATTACTTATACAGTCGACATAGAATCATGTAAACCCAAGCCACACTAATTATCTTCAAACACTAAGCTTTAAACATGTATGCTGGCATTAATTAACTTCAAAAAAGAACTTCATACATTAGTTAACTTCAAAGTATACAATGGAATGATATATTAGTAGTTCAGAATATTATTACTTCAATGGATCTTTGGGTAAAACATAAAATCATACTCAAACGAACAGTAATAAGTCAATCTTGACGTGATTATATATTACTCTTGACAAAATTCATCCTTCCTCTTAGTTGTAGCAACACTCCAGGTCGTGAAAATTTTAAATGCCTAATCAACTTAAAATAAGATGGATCCTACAGCTGCATGATGAGAATGTCATAACAATTCGACATAGATGATCTATCACTAGAAATTAGTTGATCCTGGAGTATGTTAGTTTTTACTTTTTAATGAAGCTCAAATAGCTACCAGAGTTTCAGAAAACTACATTATCAAGGTCAACTTTGTCGTGTTCACTAATGCACAAGGTTCAAACACCAGTATCATGAAGATCTTCAATAGATAAAGAACGACTTTCTTTCAACAATGCTTCTGAATGAGTTGTATCCTAAATGGGAAAAAACTAATTGGTATTAGATAAAGAGGACTAACACAAAAATAGAAAATGAGATGGGGGATAAAAGTTAAGTTCATGACTACCAGCAACATTATAGGAATTGCAGTCTAGTCTGAGAGACAGGTCGACTTGCAATAAAACAGAGTGAATGATTTTTTGCAAAGGAACTAATGTTATGTATTTCACACTTCATGTCCTCCAATGCACCATCACCACGACCTGAAGAGACCAGGTTGACCTTGTTAAGAATAATAGTATCCTATGATGGAAAATAGAATCACAAGTTCTTAGGCGTGCACATTGAACAATTATTGAGAAAACCATATCGCAAAAGAGAAGGAAATAAGGCAAACAAAAATACTAAGTAATAGTGGAATAAAAAATGATAAATAATGAAGATCCCATCAGTTGCTGGACATAGTTAATAGTAGAGTGCAAACTTACAGAGACCGTAAAAGAACTAAGAATAAGAATATTACCGCAAACACAATTTGATGAAATGCTTTGGGGAACGATGATGAACGACGGTGCTCATTCAATTGAAAATGACGATTTTTAGCATCCACAACCTACTTGTAGGAATTCATCCGAAGGAACAAAAGAAGTTATTATTGGGTGAAACCTTTAGATCACAAGAAAAAGAATTTAAAACAAAGTTTTGAAGCATTCAAGTATTTAGTATATCTTGCATCCACACATGGATGGATAAAAGAGAATTAAATAACAACATAGAAACGAAAGCCAACACATAAATTTAACCTTAGAACAAGGGGAAACTTAACCTTATTTGGCTATCTTAATTTCAATCAAACATAAAATATGACATAGACTTAAACTCGAGAACTATAGCATGTAATTCACAAACATTTTCAAACTATAACACGTATCTCATAGTAAACTTGGGGAAATTAACTCAAACAGTGAAGGAACAAGAACTAAGAACCCTGACTTTAATAATTGAATTAAGCTTCATCATGATTCCAATTGCTCGTCTAGCCAAAGTACTGAAGCAAGTGGAGCAGGATTGACTAGTAGAACAATTAATTTGAGAGAAAGAGTATTTTCTATTCACATAGGGTCAATGGTACAGATACGTATATATAGAGAATGTAGAAACCCTAGATAGTATGTGAAATTACAAATAAGGGCCTATATATAAATATATATATATATATATATATATGTTATAACACTCTCGCTCAAGCTAGAGCAAATATGTCAATCATGTCCAACTTGTTACATAGATAGCTTATTCTTACTTCATTTATAGCTTTGGTGAGAATGTCTCCCAATTGTTCTCCAGTCTTCACATATCCCGTGGACACCAAACCTTCTTGTATTTTTTCGCGAATAAAGTGACAATCCACTTCAATATGTTTAGTCCTTTCATGGAACACTTGGTTAGATGCCATGTGGAGTGTAGTTTGATTATCACACCAGTTGGCACTGTAGCACTAAAGTCTATCTCAGATAATAGTTGTTGTATCCACACTATTTCACACACTAATTGTGTCATACATCTATACTCTAACTCAGCACTCAAACGAGAAACAATGTTCTGTTTCTTACATTTCCACGATACCAAGTTACGTCCTACAAAGACACAATATTCAGAAGTCGATCTTCTATCCTCTCGAGATCCAGCCCAATCAGTATAAAAAAAACATTCAACTCTCTTATGTCCATGATCTTTATATAAGATCTTACGTCCAAGAGCAACTTTCAGATAACATAAGATTTGTTCTACTGCAGCCCAATGATCCACTGTAGGAGAAGACATGGACTGACTAACAACACTTACAAGCAATGTCTAGTCGTGTCACTGTTAAATAGTTAAGCTTCCCAACTAATCTTCTATATCTCTCAGGATCTTTAAATAATTCTCCTTCTTTAGCAAGTTGTTGATTTGGTATCATTGGAGTACTGCTTGGTTTGGCTCCTAGTTTTCCTGTCTCAGACAATAAATCAAGTACATATTTTTGTTGAGACAAAGAAATATCCTTCTTGCTTCAACTGTCCCAAATCATTTGTATGAAATTGACCCTGCAAGAAAGTTTTGAGAAAGGATATACCAGCTGCTTCATTTCCAATAATCACAATATCATCAACATACACAACTAGCAAAACAATACCATTATCTGACCGTCGATAGAAAACAGAATGATCAGATGTACTTTTCTTCATAACAAAGCGTTCACGAGCTTGACTAAACTTACCAAACCACGCACATGGGCTCTGTTTCAAACCATACAGAGATTTTTGAAGATGACATACTTTATCACTCTCCCCCTGAGCAACAAACCCAGGTGGTTGCTTCATATAAACCTCCTCCTGAAAATCATCATGCAGAAAAGAATTTTTATGTCCAGCTGATGCAAAGGCCAGTTATAGGTAGCAGCCATGGAAAGAAAAGGGCGGATGGAAGTTAATTTGGCAACTTGAGAGAAAGTATCCAAATAATCAATCCCATAGGTTTGGGCGTAACCTTTGGCAACAAGACGAGCTTTCAACCGAGCCACTGATCCATCAGGATTAACCTTTACAGCAAACACCCATTTATACCCAATGGCCCTCTTACCTGCAGAAGAAGACACCAAATCCCAAGTACCATTATCATCTAAAGTAGTCGTCTCCTCAATCATTGCATGATGCCAACCAAAATGAGATAAAGCTTCATGAAAAGTGTTAGGAACAGATGTGGAATCAAGAGATGTAATAAAAGCATATGTGTAACATCCCAAATTTAAGAGAATTTGATTAAGAAATTAAATATATATGGTTATATATATTTAATTGTGTTGGTGAAAAGAATAGATTTAAATGAAGAGAGAGAAGATAGGATTTTGGAAAAGGAAATAATAATAATAAAGTTATTATTATTATTATTATTATTATTATTATTATTATTATTATTATTATTACTATTATTATTTTATTTCTTTTATTTCTTTTTCCTTTCTTTTATTTTTTTTCTTCTTTTCTCTCTCTTCCTTTCTTCTTCTTCGTCTTCCTCGCGCAGCAAAGCCACATGCACTCTAGCGCCGCTGCGCCCCCCCTTGTCCGCGCCAGCCACCAACACCGAAGCTTCTTGCGCTGCCATCGTACGGATCTTGACGTGTCGGCCGATGTGAGGGCCTTCGCGTGCCAGATCTGCATGCAGCGTGCCGAATCTACACGCCATGAAGTCGCTCCGCCCGTGCCTCTGTCTGTCGCGAGCCGATGCCACCAAGAAGTCGCTTTGCCCGCGCCTGCGCCAGCCACCTACCCACGGTGGAACTCGCAGCGGCTCACGCGCCGGCGAGTCTGCGAGCCGACGCTCCGTGCCGCTGCCTCGTGTTTCTGTCCTCGACTTTCCGCCGACCCACTGTGGATTATTGTGGGACGAATTCGAGGAGATTCTTGTGCAAGCCAAGGCTTCATTCGATAATCGAGGTAAGGGACTTACTATTAGTTCTTGGAGTAAGAATATTTATGTGCCAGTAGGAATGTGACATATGAATTGCTAGATTATGCTATAAGATGAATTGACTGGCTGTG
>JBBPDJ010036770.1:0-14085 GCA_037974625.1 Cucumis cinereus | reverse complement strand
TAGAAATTAATTAATTAGAGAATTAATTAATAGTTTGGTTTAATTAGATTTAATTAAATTAATTAAATTAAAACTATCGGTTATATGAGAGATATTCATTTAAATATGATTTAAATGAAATATTAATTAAATATGATTTAATTAAATTAATTAATTTGTTAATTAATTATTCAATTTAATTTAATTTTAATTAAAATTAAATTTAAATTAAATAACTCCCATTGGTAGTTATTTTTGGGAAACGTGGGATGCTCCCACATTCTCCCAGTTTCTCTCTAACTTCCCTTTCTTCATCCTAAAGAAGGGGAAGAGGGTTCTACGTAAGTGATTGCAGAGTAACCTAAGTTTTGCAGAGAGTCTGCAACAAGAAGAAAAAAAATCTCTCTACTATTCCTTCCAAAATTTCTCCAGAAAAATCCAAGTTGGTTCCCACAAACCAAACCCCATGTACACAGAGGATAGGAGAGGTTCTAATTGGTGGTGGCTACAATAAGGAGTTTTGTAGATTTTTGAGATGGCACCAAAAGTAAGTTTTTTTTTTCTTGTCTGTATTTTTATCTAAAAAGCAGCTTAGCTTTTTCTGTATTTTTTCCAATGTATGGTATTTTAAATTTTCCCAAAATAAAATTGAGAACGTTTTGTGTTTATTCCGTTGCAATGAGTTTTTATCCCATCAAAGTAAAGTACCTAGACGGGATCCCTAAAATAATTTTTCTAAACCAAAATCGTTACAGTAAGAACAAACAAACAGTTTATTCATAAAGAAAACAAATGCCAAAGAACCGTAAGAAGAAGCAAATAGGTATCCTGGTCCCTCCCCATATGGTCACTGGTTCTACTTTCCTCTCGCCGGTCCATTCTTACCTTTGCGTGAAATAAAACATAGAAAGGATGAGTATAATATACCTAGTAAGGAAAACCACTATAGACTCCACTGGGTGACTGTAAACTTCCCATAATGGCTTGTACTTTACGACACACAGTCGGGTGATTGAGTACTGACAAATATGTCGGAACAGGCCTCGTACAGACCCCCTTCACCGACCTTCAGTAACAATATGCCACACAGGCTTGTCACTGGCCTAGTAAGAGTCAAGTCGTCGTACGACTTGCAATTGAACTCATTGTTTTCCCAACAAGTACAAATTCATTACGTAAAGTTAACATAAACCGTATCCAATTAAATCCAGTACAAACATTGTGATCACAATAACCAAACATATCTCATGCAGCAGATAACTTAGGTAAACGGTAAAACAAATCATGCATATTCCATACAAAATTATAAACCAAATAAACCCGAAGCCAACACCCTAATGCAGGCACATAAACCATCTTGCACCTTATACGCCAAGGGCGTAGATTCGGTAGAAGTAATCCTTACCTCAAGTTACCTCAAGTTACCTCGGCGGCTTGACGGCTCGACTCGACATTCAGACGCGCAGAAGAAAACTGACTCGCAGACTGGAAATCCAGCAACGGCTCGGAGTCACGGGCGTGCGGCTATGCGGCTTGGGGAAGGGAGATCGGCTCGGGCGCACGATTCCGGTAAGCGGCTGCGACGCAGAACGAAACAGAGTGATGCCCCGCAGCTTGCTCGTGGAGGAGATGCGGCTTGGCACGCGGGTGGAGTCCAGCTTCGGATAGGACGACGCGGCTGGCTTCCTCAGTACGGATGTAGATCCGGCACGAAAAGATCAGCTCGTCTCTCGACTGCGTGCAAGTTACGACCGACGGTGCGTCGTTGCTGCTGGCGTCACAAGTGGGGCGGAGCTGTGCAGCGGCGACGTAGTGAGGGCAGCTAGGGTTTTTGTTCCTTGAAGAGATTTGAGAGAGGGGAGGAAGATGAAGTGCACGTACCCCGATGCACTTTAAATAAATAATAATAATATTATTATTATTATTATCACCATTAATATTATATTTTCTTTCCCTCCTTTTCCTTTTCCAAATTTCCAAAATTCTCCCTCTTAAATAAATCTCTTCTCTTTCCTCATTTAATCAAATTTCCTCTCTCTTCTTTAAAACCCACATTTTTCTCTTTCTTCTAACAAATTCTCTTCCCTCTTTCCCACAAAATAAAAATACACAACAATTATAATTATTCCAACACCCACAACACAATTAAAAAAACCAAATTAAACATTCCAAAATTAAAATTCACCAACAAGATTAAGATAATTAACAAATAAAATTTCAAATTACCTTAAAATATTTTTTGGATGTTACAATCTTCCCTCCTTAAGAATCTTTCATCCTCGAAAGCTCTAATCCTCGAACAACTCCGAGTATCAAGCTCTCATGTCATCCTCTCGCTCCCACGTGGCTTCTTCCACATGCTGATTCTGCCATAAAACCTTTACCAAGGCAATGCTCTTATTGCGCAAAGTCTTCACCTCCCTGGCCAGAATCTCCACTGATTGCTCCTCATAGCTCAAATTCTTATTGAGCTCCTGGGACTCATAAACGATGATATGCGACGGATAAGCCACATACTTCCTTAACATCGAAACATGGAACACGTCATGAACTGTAGAGAGAGAAGGTGGATCGATACGCCACAGAACCAATTCTCTCCAGAATCTCAAAAGGTCCAATAAAGCGGGGACTCAACTTCCCCTTCTTTGCAAATTTCAAAACACCCCTCATAGGTGCCACCTTCAAGAACACCTTATTTTGCGCCTCAAATTTCAGATCCTTCCGCCTCACATCTGCATAACTCTTCTGTCTACTCTGAGCTGTCTTCATGCAGGCTCTAATTTGCTGAATAGCTTCGTTAGTAGACTGCACCAATTCAGAACCAACCAATCTCTACTCACCAACCCCATCCTAGCACACAGGAGACCTACAACACTTACCATACAAGGCTTCAAACGGCACCATGCCAATGGTAGCCTGGTAACTGTTGTTGTAAGCGAACTCCATCAAATGAAGGTAATAATCCCAACTCCCAGAAAACTCTAGAGCACAGGCTCTCAGCATATCCTCCAGTGTCTGGTTCAAACGCTCAATTTGACAATCTGTCTGTGGGTAAAAAGCTGTACTGAAATCCAACCGGGTACCTAAGGCATTCTGGAGACCTTTCTAGAAATTAGAGGTAAAACGAGCATCCCTGTTTGAAACAATCGACATAGGAACTCCGTGCAACCTTACCACCTCCTTCAAATACAACTGAGCCCACTTATTTGCTGAGTACGTACACTTCCCTGGAACTAGTTGTGCTGACTTGGTGAGTCTGTCCACAATAACCCAAATTACAGTATGGCCCTTCAGGGTCTTAGGCAACCCTATGATGAAATTCAACGATATGTTCTCCCACTTCTACTCTGGAACTCCAAGAAGCTGTAATAAACCTGCAGGCTTTTGTCTTGGTGCTTTCACTTGCTGACACACCAAACATTTGCTAAGAAAGTCTGCTACCTCTCTCTTCATATTAGTCCACCAGTAAAAACGTTTCAAGACCTGGTACATCTTGGTACTACCAGGATGCATAGCAAAAGAAGAATTATGAGCTTCAGACAACAAATCCCTCTTAACTTCGTTGTCAGTTGGAACACATAGGTGTTTTTCAAACAGAAGACCATCGTCAGAAGAAACAGAAAAACCCTCAGTTTTACCTGCTTCTGCTAGGTGGCGCTTCAAACTCAGATACTGGTCACCACCCTGAGCCTCAATAATTCTCTATCTTAACGTCGGTTGCACCGCCAACTGTGCCAACTGTGAGGTTACCTCCCCCACTGCAACTGCAATCTCGGCTCGCTCAAAATCCTGGTGCAATTGAGTTTGCCTGGTAATAAGAGCTGTTGAATGAACTACCTTTCTGCTCAATGCATCAGCTACCACATTTGCCTTACTTGGATGGTATAAGATCTCACAATCATAGTCCTTCACCAACTCCAGCCACCTACGTTGCCTCATATTCAACTCCTTCTGGGTGAAAAGTATTTGAGACTCTTGTGGTCAGTGAAGATCTGTGTCTTTTTTCCATACAGGTAATGTCTCCAAATCTTCAGTGCAAAAATCACTGCTGCTAACTAAAGATCATGGGTGGGATAATTCTGCTCATGAACTTTCAACTAACGAGACGCATATGCAACTACCTTCCCGTGTTGCATTAACACACAACCCAACCCTCTCTTTGAGGCATCCCTATAAATCACAAAGCTTCCTGAACCATCTGGCACTGTCAGGACAGGCGCAATGACGAGTTTCTGCTTCAGCTTCTGAAAACTACTCTCACAAGCCTTGCTCCACTCAAATGTAACTCCCTTCGTGGTCAACTGAGTCAAAGGAGAAGCGATGCTGAAAAAACCTTTCACAAAACGTCGGTAATAACCTGCTAAACCCAGAAAGCTACGAACCTTAGTAATAGTAGAAGGTTGAGGCCAACTGGTAACTGCTTCAATCTTGGCAGGATCCACTACAACTCCTTCCCTGGATACAACATGACAAAAGAAAGATACCTGTTTCAGCCAAAATTCGCACTTGAAAAACTTGGCATAAAGCTCATTCAATCTCAGAGTCTCCAAAACCTTCCTCAAGTGCTCCTAATGCTCTGCCTCTGTCTTGGAATAAACCAAGATATCATCAATAAACACAATCACAAAGGTGTCAAAAAAATCTTTGAACACCCTATTCATCAAGTCGATAAACACTGCAGGAGCATTGGTCAGCCCGAACGACATCACTATGAACTCATAATGTTCATATCTCGAACGGAAAGCAGTCTTGGGAATATCACTCTTCTTTATTCTGAACTGATCGTAGCCTGAACGAAGATCAATCTTCGAGAAAACTGTAGCTCCCTGTAACTGATCAAACAAATCATCAATCATGGGCAATGGATACTTGTTCTTGATCGTTACTTTATTCAGCTCCCTGTAATCAATGCACAAACGCAAAGACCCATCCTTCTTCTTGACAAACAAAACTGGTGCACCCCAAGGTGACACACCGATCGAATGAAACCCTTGTCAAGTAACTCTTGCAACTACAATTTCAGCTCTTTCAACTCAGCTGGAGCCATTCTGTACGGAGCTTTAGATATAGGCTTAGTACCCGGCTCTAGTTCAATAGCAAAACCCATAACTCTCTCAGGCGGTAGACCCGAGAGATCTTCAGGAAACACATCAGGGTAATCCCTCACCACAAGCTCAGACGACAAGGAAGCATCAACTTCCCTGGTGTCCACCACGTTAGCCAAGATACTCCAATTACCTTGACTCAACATCTTACTGGCTTTCATAGCCGAAATAACCTTGGACAACACTACAGTTCCTGCCCCTCTGCATTTAAACCTTGTCTCATCAGGAGGGTTAAAGACCATCTCCTTACGAGCACAATCTATACTAGCATGATTAGCAGCCAACCAATCCATTCCTAGTATCACATCAAAATCTCGCATATTCAGTACTAACAAGGTGACATCTAACACACGACTAACTATCTCTATCTGACGACTTAACCTTCTTCTTAGACAACATAATTTCTCTAGATGGAGTAGTCACAGAAAAGACAAAATCAAGAGGTTCAACCTTCAAATAAGCATGCTCCACAAAGACTGAAGGTATAAAAGAATGCGAGGACCCAGAGTGAAAGAGAACTAAAGCATAGTGCCCCAAGATTGGGAGCGTACCTGTCACCACCGTGCCTGCTTTCTCTGCCTCTTTCTGGTTGGTGGAAAAAACTCAGCTCTGCTGTCTGTTTCCACCTCCCTTGGATGTGCTAGCTAACTGATTCTTGGCGGCTGCCGAGGAATTATTAGGACATTTGTCTGTTTTGTGCCCTGGCTGCTTGCAAGTAAAGCAAACCTTATCCGACCCCCAGCATTCACCCCAGTGCCTTCTCCCACACCCACGGCAAGGCTGTGGCTTTCTCTCTGCAGCACCAACCCCTGCAAACTGCTCCCGACGGTGACCTTGTGCTTCTCTGGTCCTCGGACTCTTCCATGGAACTTCTGTTGGCTTGCTCTCAACCTTTCTCTTCTGTTCCGAAGAGGATTCCTTCTCATACGGTTTCTTTGGGACTTCATCATCCCGATCACAGGCATTAATTGCATGGCACAGGGCTTCTGCCTGTGTGGAAAGATTAAACGATCTGACAAAGCCACGGATGTCCCTCCTCAGGCCTCTCAAAAACCTCTCAGCACGGGCCGACTCAGTTGCGACCAACTCTGGAGCAAAGCGGGACAACATGTTGAACTGCTGATCATAATCCTCCACTGACATCTGCCCTTGCTTCAAATCTAAGAATTTCTGAGACTTAGCGTCTTGATGGTTAGCAAAAAAAACTTCTCGTAGAAACACGTCTTAAACTGCTCCCAAGTAATGTCGCGGAGGTTTCCGCCCAATCTCCTCTCAACAGACTTCCTCCAAACAATGGCCCAATCCCTGAGCATGAAGGCTGCACATTGGAGCTTCTGATTGTCCGGGCAGTTCATATAACGGAAGATGTCGTCAATCGAAAAGAACCATAATTCTATTGCCAAGGGGTCTTTCAGTGACCCATCAAACGTTGCAGGATCATACTTCTGGAAATCTCTCAAGTGTTTTGCCTCTACCGACAAACGATCCGGCAGGTCTTTCGGTACTACTGGTGTAGCCCTGGGATAGGTGCAGTCAGGGCAGGTCATAAGTACGAGATCTAACCATGATCCATAAAATTTCTAGTTTTACAGGCAAAATATAGGCATAACTAAAAGCTTACTCAAGAAAGCATACCTGGCGAGAAGAAGTGAACCACATTGACCATAGAGACCACAACCATAACTTACATGGTAAGTAGTCTACAGAACCTAAAAACTTAGGCTCTGATACCAACTGTAACGCCCCGGATTTTCAACCTTGATCTAAGGCATTACTTAAGTAAAAACCATGAAATCCATTTTTAAAGACGAAGACAAAACGGAACAAATACTTTTATTTTATCCAAATTAAATAACAAAAGGATTGTAAAATGTTCAATCAATCAAATAATGGAAAAGATAAGTAAAGTACCAAGACGGGATCCCTAAAATAATATTTCTAAACCAAAATCTTTACAGTAAGAACCAACAAACAGTTTATTCATAAAGAAAACAAATGCCACAGAATCGTAAGCGGAAGCAAATAGGTCTCCTTGTCCCTCCCCATATGGTCACTGGTTCTACTTGCCCCTCGCCGGTCCATTCTTACCTTTGCCTGAAATAAAACATAGAATGGATGAGTATAATATACCCAGTAAGGAAAACCACTACAGACTCCACTAGATGACCGTTAACTTCCCATAATGGCTTGTACTTTACGACACACAGTCGGGTGGTTGACTACTGACAAATATGTCGGAACAGGCCTTGCACAGACCCCTTTCACCGACCCTGTCAAAGAAAATCGCCACATGGGCTTGCCCTCAGAACGAAACGTTGGAACAGGCCTCGTACAGACCCCCTTCACCGATCTTCAGTAACAATACGCCATACAGGCTTGTCATTGGCCTATTCAGAGTCAAGTCGCCGTACGACTTGCAAACGGACTCATAGTTTTCCCACTAAGTACAAATTCATTAGGTAAAGTTAACAGAAACCGTATCCAATTAAATCCAGTACAAACATTATGATCACAATAACCAAACATATCTCATGCAGCAGATAACTTAGGTAAACGGTAAAACAAATCATGCATATTCCATAAAGAATTATAAACCAAATAAACCCGAAGCCAACACCCTGATGCAGGCACATAAACCATCTTGCACACCTAATACGCCAAAGGCGTAGATTCGGTAGAAGTAATCCTTACCTCAACTTAAAGAGATTCCCCTAATCGAAATAACTTTCAAATGACCCTAAACACAGGAACATTAATTAATAATTCTTCCCAAAAGAAATATTAATTCTACCCTTTCAGTAACCAAACCCAAACTCACCAACAATCCAACAACGAGCAGTTTGCAGCAGAGACAAGAAGTGACATAACAGGACTCGGCTCAGCGACTCGGCTTGGTGGCTCGGCTCGGCGACTCGACAGCTCGGCTCGGCGTTTAGACGCGTATAAGAGAACTGGCTCGCAGGTGGAGTCCGGCTTCGGATAGAACGACGCGGCTTGCTTCCTCAGCTGGGACGTAGATCCGACGCGAAGAGATCAGCTTGGCTCTCGGCTGCGTGCAAGCTACGGCCGATGGTGCATCATTGCTGCTGGCGCGCTAGTGGGGCGGAGCTATGCGACGGCGGCGGAGTGAGGGCAACTAGGGTTTTTGTTCCTAGAAGAGATTTGGGAGAGGGGAGGAAGATGAAGTGCACGTACCCCGATGCACTTTAAATAAATATTATTATTATTATTATTATTATTATCACCATTATTATTATATTTACTTTCCCTCCTTTTCCTTTTCCAAATTTCCAAAATTCTCCCTCTTAAATAAATCTCTTCTCTTTCCTCATTTAATTCCAATTTCCTCTCTCTTCTTTAAAACCCACATTTTCCTCTTTCTTCCAACAAATTCTCTTTCTTCTTTCCAACAAAATAAAATTACACAACAATTATAATTATTCCAACACCCACAACACAATTAAAAAACCAAATAAAACATCCCAAAATTAAAATTCACCAACAAGATTAAGATAATTAACAAATAAAATTGAAAATTACCTTAAAAAAAATTTGGGATGTTACAGCAGAAAACGGAAGAAAACTTCAACTTCACAAGCTTAATGAATGGTGGTGAGAAGCTTATGAGAATGCCAAAATTTATAAGGAAAAGACAAAAGTGTGGCATGACAGCCGCATTAATAAGCGTGAGTTCTTTGTTGGTCAATAAGTGCTCCTTTCTATTTCATGTCTACGTCTTTTTCTAGAATAGTTGAAATCGAGTTGAACTAGTCCCTATTTGATAAAGAATATATTCCCACATGAAGTGGTAGAATTGGTAACTGAGGATGGCACAAATGCGTTTAAGGTGAATGGACAAAGAGTCAAAACATATCTTGGAGAAAGCATCAACAGAATTAAGCACTCCATTAACCTCATTAATGCATTATGATTAGTTGTTTAGAGGCCCTACGCAATGAGTAATTGCACATCAGTAAAAAAAAGGTACCTCTATCTTTTATCTGTTTTATTTTATTTTATTTTTCTGTTTAATTTCCATTCCAAATATAAATAATTTTTTTTTATAAAATAATCACAACAAAGAATGAATAAAGGTGTTCTCTTCTCTGTAACCTTTCATATTTTTTTCTTTTGACTTTGGAAAATTTTGCAAACAACCTTTGTAAAGTATCAACAATTCAAAGAATATAAATTTACAAGTTGTTTGAGATCTATACTGTTTTTTCTCTACGCTTAATGCTTTTATTATTTCCTTGGCTTTGCATTTTTTTCTTTATTATATGCGATGACTTTAGACATCAATGATCACTTTGGGCTAGCTGACGCTTAGAACAATTCTTAGTGATGTTGAAACTCAACTTTAAGCCATTTTACTTAGAAATATTTCATACATTCTGTATGTGAGCAAGCATTCCCTCAAACTTACACTACTACAAAAAACACTTTACTTTACGCTTTGAAATTTACAATTCTTGACGGTTTTATACAAAACCGTCAAGCAAAGTTAAAAACCGTCAAGAATAAACATAAAGCGACATAATGAATTTTTTTTTTTTAAATTCTTTCCATACTTGACGGTTTTTACTTGTCAAGTTTAGTTATTTTTGCTTGACGGATTTTAGCCGTCAAGTAATATGGTTAGATTAATTTTTTTTTGCGGAAAAGGGATTACTTTCTTCTAAATTTCGTGCGCGCGCGGCTTTTCTTCCCAAAAACCCGAATCTTTTCCCATTCTTCCAATTTCATCGCAAAAACCACGCCTGAAACCCTATTTCTCCCTTTCTTCCAATTTCGTCGCCCGAAACCATCTTTCTCACTTTCTTCCAATTTCGTCTGAAACCCTCGGTTCATCAGACCTTCGTCTGCATTTTCGTCTGCAAATCTGAAGGTGAAGACGCAAACTCTTCCAGTTGGATCTTGGAAAACTCTTTGTTCGGCTGTTCAAACCCATCGTGCAACCCAATCGATGCGCAGTTTCATTATCTCCATTTATGGCATTCATTGTTCTCCACTGAGTTACAATTTGAGCTCCACTGCCTTTGTCCATTGTTCTTGTAGCTTCTTGGCTTATTTTTCCTTTATTCTGATGTTTTCTTCTGCCTTGTTCTTTTTTTAGGTTTTCTTTTTTGTTGTTTCTTGTTTCTTCTTTGCTTTCTCTTTTGACTTTGTTTACTTTTTGTACACTTAATTTGCTTTTCTTCCGTGGTTGATCTATTATTAATAAAATTATTGTTTCCCTTTAAAAAATAGATCATTACATTTCTGTACAAGACGACTATTTGAATGATTTTGGCTTTAATTTGGCTTTAATTTGTTGATTCGGAGGGTTTATTCAAAGGGTATTCCTTAACTGTTTTTTCACTAATTTTAGGAATTTCGGGTGTTAAGTCCTTCAATGGCGTTTCTGAGCCTAAAACTCGGGTATTTATGAGGAGAAGAGTGAAAACGATTGCAGAAAGTCAAGATAGGGGGTTTGAAGTTGAACCTAATGACGACACTAAAGTAAGAGCTTCACCATTTTTTTAGTTATGGGGAAAAGCATGGGAATATGTCAAATATTCTCAAACTCTGGTTGTGGAATAAAAAAACCTTTGTTTCTTAACAAAATAGTTTATTTGATGATCAGTTGTTTGTTTTAGCTCTCTCATTTCATTGTTGTAAATTTTAGATATCAGTTTAATCAACTGTGTTCTATGATGCTCATTTGTTGCTTGTGATGTTTGCACATTTCCTGTGTGCAGACCATGTTATGAGTACGAGAGAAAAGATGGAAATCAGTCTTGTCCTCAATGCAAAAGCAGATACAAGAGGCACAAAGGTTTGTTGTTTCTTCGTGTAATATTGTCGTTTTTTTTTTTTTTTTTTGCAAAATATGAGATTTACAAAACTATCTAGTTTCCCCTAATTATTGTTCTGCACATCATATTAAGTTCATTTTATTGAAAAATATGACTGGTATGCTTCTAACTTTCTGGGTCATTGGCTTATGGAGTTATGAATTTTAGTTTCCTATTGTAATAAAATGTTGGATAATACGCCATTTTTTTTGAAAATTTTATACCACCTTCAATGTGATTTTTTTACAAAATATAAATTGTTTTTGTACAATTCATGTTTTTTTCACTTTCTTTTGTACAAGAAGTTTTGTTGTTCTTGGTGATGAACAGGCTCATGAGCTTGATAATGATGATGATGATGCAATTGATTTAAATTACATTTCTGAAAGTCAAAAACGAAAGAAAGCAGTGTTATTTATTTATTATTAGCTATGGATAGGAAGATAAAATGGACTGGGGATCCGAGGTTTGTGTACTTTTGATTTATTCCTTGCTCCACATTAAAACAACCCTGTTGATGTTGCTTATTTCTTTATAGATTGATATTGGTTTTCATAATGTTATGCAGAAAATGTTGATTATATTCTAATCTTACTTTTGGCATTACTTTGTCTGCTCGTGTTCTCGAAATAGAGTACGTAATTGAATTATTCTTCGAGGTAGGTGGCTTCGTTTCTGTGATTTATAAACTAAGCAGGAATTAATGTTGTTCCCTTTGTCAAGTTGCATTGTGTACTTATATGTATATACAAAAATGTTATTAGGGGTACATCTCATTCTGCAAATTGTTATTAGAGATACATTCTGTTATTGAGCCATGACACATAAATTTTCTCATTGCATTTGAATAACATGAACAGAAATATCGGAAAAATAACATTTATATATGTATGGTTGTTTTGTTTTCACTTCTTTTCTCAATGAAAGCTCCACTTTCTCCCAATAATTTAGAGTTTTTTTGTATCCATCTTGCAAGTTGAATTTTATTCTACAAAGGCTAAGACTCAAGGTTTGTTCTGGACAGTGACGATTGATAAGCTCGGGTGGTGAGACTTGGAGTAAGTGTTTTGATTTTCTGCACGAATGGTGTTTGATGTTTTGTTCTATTTTGATGGAAATTTGAAGACAAGTTGCTCGTTGACATCAGCGTTTGAATTTGATTGTTATTTCTGAGTTTGAAATGAAGTGAGAATGAGAATTGGAGAAAAATGTTATTGAGATAGCTTTGAGTTCATGTTTAATGCTTTCTTTGCTCACTTTCCCTCAAACCCATTTTCACATTTTGTAGATATTGATGTTTTATTCTTCACATGACTTCAATTGTTCTGTTTAGATAACGAATTTGTCGTTTGTGTTTGTTAGTATGGAAGTATGCTATCTTTTGGAAACATAAACATCAGGATCGAATGTAAGTCATTTTCCTTTCCACTTTATTATTTATTTTGTTGTGAAAGTTGGACATTTCAATGATCTTTTTGCGCTTTCTTTCCACTTTATTGTTTATTTTTTGATGATTTATATGCCCCTCCATATTCTGTAATCTGTTAGTTTTGGGGTTTTAGAGAGATTGAGTTTTCTTCTTCTTTGCTTACAGCTTCAATCAGTTAGATTTACCAGAATATCCTTCAATGCACGAGGCATAAACAGTGTATAATATAATTGCATGTCGAAGTTATTGGCTGAAAAGAGAACAATTTTTGCTCATTCTACACAACTTTTAGTAGTCACAAACTAGTCCCAACACTTCGGGTTAGTTATAATATGACTTCGCAGGAAGCAATTGCATGAACAACCTCGCTGGAAGTTATGTTTATAAGTACTTGTTTTAAAATTAGTGTAGGTTATGCATTTGCTATTGTGAGTAGCTGGCTGGTGACAAGGCATATATATTGTTTATCACTTTTTTCCTTTGCTTTCCTTTCACTTAAAAGATGAATGTGCTGCACAAAGCATAGAATATGTTATGAGATGTGTAAATGAGATTATTTTATGGGGTTCATCTATTATTAATGATATATACCTAAATGAAAATTAAATGAATGAGATATAATGTCCAACAAATTAGTCCAATGATAATGATTATGCTATGCTTCCTTCCATCTTTGTATCCATGCATGTATGTTATTAATTGTGCACATATTCTAATATTTTCTTGCCGACAGGTTTTGCTTGTGTAGTAATCTTTATTTCTAACAAAACCTCAGCATCTACACGACATAAAAGATGATGCAACTGCAAGAAATCAAGTTGCCTTAAGAAATATTGTGAATGCTATCAGGTTTTACCCCATGGATATACATGTGTTTATAATTATCATTATTATTTTCTTGTGTCGAATCTTGTGAATGCTATCAGGTTAAACCTCAGCATCAACTGTTTTTTAATAGCTCTGCTTTTTTTATTTTATTTTATTTTCTTTTCTTTTCTTTTAACGTGATATTATGAAATTTATGCCTACTTCTCAATGACACCATTAACTGAGTCCACACTGGACTTGGTATATGCCATTTTTTTTTTACTCTACCCTATATTCCATCAAATGAGTTGAAGTAGGTCCATGTTAGCTAAGGGTCGTCTTGGAAAGATGTCATATATTCCTTGTTATAGTAAAACCAGCAAATATACAAATACAACCTTGCTTGAATAGGATTGAATAGATCCTGTTTGTTATATTATAAATTCTTAGTTCTAAGTTCTATAGCAGCAAATATAGTTAACTGGATTTGAAAGTAGAACAACCAGGATATGTTATTAAAATGTTTTTTTTTTCAGGTATGTTCTCGGTTCTAAGTTTTATAGCAGAAAATATGTTTTCAATTGTAAGTTCTATTACCAGCAAATATGTTCTTAAATAGAATCTGTTTGGGCTTTAGGATTTACACATCAAAAAGTTAGTGGTATTTGCCAGCAATATGATCTCAGTTCTAAGTTCTGACTTAAATAGAATGTAAATTTTTTCACTTTATGCTTCTATTGGAACAAAAGTACAATATATGTATCAGTGTCTATTATCCTTTCAGATGTCCTTATTCTATTACATATGGTCCATATAGAAGTGTAGATATGAGAATACATACTAGGTTTAGATTTAGGAGTAATTGACTTTCATTTGGCTGTGGTGTTACTACTATGCATCTAGCTAGTCAAATAAATGTGTATCATGA
>JBBPDJ010036769.1:0-14090 GCA_037974625.1 Cucumis cinereus | reverse complement strand
CACTTTGGCAAAGGTGTTATAGTTGTTAGCCCCACTATAACGTAGGATACCGTCGTTGTGTTGAGCTGGCTCCACCTTGACGAAAACGTCGTTGGTCCTCATCCAACCACGACGTAGATATAGTTGTCGCTAGTGTAAGATTACTCCATTGCGACAAAGATGTAGCTAGTGCTGAGTTTTTCCCACTACTACGTAGTTCAGTTTGATACATATCATTTTACAGATTTTCAGATATTCATGTTTTAACATGATTTCAGTTATGCATAGTTTACCTTGATTTATAGATAAGTATCGTGCAAGCACCTTTCAAGTGATTTCAGTTTTAAACAGTGATTTATAATTTCAGTTATGATTTTATTTGTGAAAAGTGTCTCGGTCAACGATTTCTAACTATACTATATATATATATTTTTAAGTATTTTCTATTAAAGCATCACTCACTGGGCGTTTTAGCTCATTCTTTCAAATTGTTTTCCCACTTTCCAGGTAGAGATCGTGATTCCGAAGTCTAACCTACCACAGTCTGTCTGCTACTCGAGAAATTTTAGTACTATTGTACGTTAGTAGTAAATCATGCATGTTACTGTTATAATAAGTTTTGGTACAGTGAGATGGGTTGTATAAGATATTTGTTTAGTTTCTGCTATTATGTGTTAAGTTTGAGTTTGTTTTCCCGCATTTTTTTAAATTATTGGTGTTGTTTAAACTATGGTTAAGTTAAGATAGTCAGCGAGAATCGTCAAGGTAAGGACGAGATTTGCTGGCTTCACGCTGTCTCCTAGGCTAGGGTTAGAGGCTATGGGAGAGGGTGTGACAATTTAATTCTTTCTTAAATCATTGGGAGAATATTCAAGGGAAGAAAGGGAACTCAGTGAGCTGTGTTCAAATAAAGTTGCTAAATACCAAGCACTCATCATTGGCCTATAAATGGCTTTGGAGATTGGAATATAGTATATGAAAGTATACGACGATTCAAAATTAATTATAAATTAGCTTTCATGTCAATATGACTTGAAACATTAAAATTTAATGTCATACTTTGTTTATGCTAGAAGATTGATGGATAAATTCGAAGGTGTAATATTGGAACATATACCCAGATTAGAGAATAAGAAAGCAAATGCACTGGCAAATTTAGCCACTACTTTAACGATCTCAGATAATGTACCTATCAACATTTTGCTTTACCAAAAGTGGATTGTGCCATTGATCGAAAGTCCATGTGAAGAAATCAATGTGATATCTGTTTATGCCATTGAAGAAAAAGATTGGTGTTAGCCCATTATAGACTATCTCGAACATGGAAAGCTTCCTATTGATCTTCTGCATAAAGCAAAGATACGAAAAAGAGCTGCAAGATTTATTTATTATAATAATACGCTCAATCGACACTCATATAAAGGCATTTTTCTTCGATGCCTAAGAAAAGAAGAATTAACAAAAGCATTAGAAGAAACACATTCAAGTATCTGTGGTGCTCACCAGTCTGGATCAAAGCTCCAATATTAATTAAAAAGAATGGGTTACTATTGGCCTACTATGATCCACGACTCAATGTAGTATACGAAACATTGTGAAGTTTGCCAATTTCATGCAAATTTTATACACCAACTCCCGAAGCCACTTCATTCAACAATAGCTTCATGACCTTTTAAAGCTTGGAGAGTTGACCTGGTTGGACCTATCACGCCAAAGTCATCAGCGGGACATTCTTATATCCTTGAAGGAATTGATTATTTTTCTAGATAGGCTAAGATTGTGCCATTAAGAGAAGCTAAAAAGGAAAACATCGTGAACTTTGTTTGAACACACATCATTTACCGATATGGCTCCCTCATCTTATCGTGATGGATAATGGAAGACTATTTGCAAACACTTTGATGGATAAGTTGTGTAAGAAGTTTAACTTCAAATAGTATAAGTCTTCTATGTATAATGCCGCATCAAATGGATTGGCAGAGACATTCAATAAAACTCTATATAATCTTCTAAAGAAAGTGATCTCCAAGACGAAAAAAGATTGGCAAGAAAAGAATTGATGAAGCGTTGTGGGCTTATCGAACTACTCATCGCACTCCTACAAGTGTTACAGCATACTCTCTGGTTTACGGAGTTGAAGTGGTTCTCCCTCTAGAGAAAGAAATTCCATCTTTGAGAATGGCAATTCAAATGGGATTAACTATTGAAGACAATGCAAAGTTACGACTTCAAGAGTTAGAAGCACTTGAGGAGAAGAGACTAGAAGCTCAATAGGCATTGGAATGTTATCAAACACGGTTGTCTAAGGCCTTTGATAAATATGTAAAGCCTCAATCATTTCAGGTTGGTGATGCAGTACTTGTTGTAAGAAGACCTATCATCATGACGAGACATACGGGCAATAAGCTCACACCTAAATAGGATGAACCCTACATCGTCAAAGAAGTTTACACAAATGTGGCATACAAGATTGTTTACCAGATGGATTAAGAACTGGCCCAATCAACGGTAAGTTTCTCAAGAAATTTTATGCTTAAATTCATTATGTAAGAAGCTTTTTAGTGCAAGAGCCTAAACTGTATGATACTCCTAGCCTACATGAGTTTAAAGGGTGAATGGTAAAAAAAAAAAACTCAATTGAACTACGTTATGACTTGATCCCTGTATTATAAAAGGTACGTAGGCAGCTTAAAGGAAGCTTTAAGTCCAATTTAGGAAAAAAACAAAAGATAAAACAAAATAAAACAAAAATATTTCAGTTGAGCTACATTATGACTTGATCCCTATATTATAAAAGAGTATGCATGCAACTTAAAGGAAGTTTTAAGTCCATCCAGAAAAAAAAAACAAGAAAAACAAAACAAAAACAAAATTTTTCAGTTGAACTACATTATGACTTGATCCTTATATTGTAAACGGGTACGTAGGCAATTTAAAGGAAGCTTTAAGTCCAGTCCAAAGAAAAAAAAATACTTCACGTGAACTACGTTATGACTTGATCCCATTCTTCAAGGGTACGTAGGCAAACTTAAATAAATTTAAGTTCAGTCCATAAAATATTTTCACAAAAGTAAAAGTGTCATGACGTTATGTGTGGCTCTACAAAATTGATATCGTTCATCTCATTGATTAAAGAAATATCAAGTTGAAAGATGTCGATCTTTATTGGAGGCATCACAACAAATTGGGGATAAAAATTCCCAAATTTAAGATGTTTATCCCTAATAAGAAGGCTTTGTCATATTTCTAGACCAACATAAATATAGAACGCTAAAAGAAGCATTCATCCAAATAGATGCCTTATAATGTCACCACCTTAGACGGCACCAGAGCACGAACAAATAATTCAGACCTCCTAAGGTCGAACGACAACATATAACTTAGACCTCCTAAGATCGGTCAGCGGTGTATAGCTTGGACCTTTTAAGGTTAGGTCAACAACGTATAATTCATCCCGCTTCCAAAATATATAGCAGTGCAATCTCACTTCTAAAATATAGTGGTGTAGTCTCGCTTCCAAAATATGGTGGTGTAGTCTCTCTTCCAAAAGATAGGGCTGCAGTTCCGCTTCTAAAATATAGTGGTGTAGTCTCGCTTCCAAAATATAGTGGTGTAGTCGTGCTTTCAAAATATAGTGGTTCAGGTTCACTTCCAATTTTATGGTGGTGCAATCTCACTTCCAAAATATATGGTGGTGCAGTCCCACTTCAGTGGTGCAGTCTCGCTCAAAAAATCTATGGTGGTGCAGTCCCACTTCCAAAATATAGTAGTGGGTGCAGTCTCGCTTAAAAAATATATGGTGGTGCAGTCCCACTTCCAAAATATATGGTGGTGTAGTTTCGCTGCCAAAATATAAGGTCATATACTCTAAGATGAGGTCAAATACTCCGAGATGCAAGACGCAGCTGAGAATGTTATATACTCTAAAACGCAGCTTCGCAGGAATGCATGATAGAGTTGTCTAAACTCGGTTAAGGTAATTTCTATATGAACCAAATCATGATGATAAAGGTCAAGAAGAGCCACAATAGGATATACCTTTTTAAGGGTCATCCTTACGCGAGTCAATCTATGAATCAATTGATAATGATAAAAGTCCTTATGATGTTGCTGGAAGTCAAGAAGTGAGATGATAGAGTGGCATGACAAGGTCGAGGTCATCTCTACATGAACCAAACCATGATGCTAAAGGTCAAGGAGAGACACAATAGGATAGAATAAACCTTTTTAACGGTCATCCCTACGAGAGCCAATCCATTAATCAATTGATAATAATAAAAGTTTTTCTTATGATGTCACCGAAACTCAATGAGTGGGATGATAGAGTTGCCTAGACACGATCGAGCCCATCTCTACATGAACCAAACCATGATGTTGGAAGTCAAAGAGTGGCTTGATAGAGTTGTCTATACCCGATTGAGGCCATCTCCATATGAACTAAACCATGAAGATAAAGGTCAAGGAGAGACACAATATGGTAGAATAGACCTTTTTAAGGGTCATCTCTACGAAAGTCAATCCATGAATCAATTGATAATAATAAAAGTCCTTCTTATGATGTCGTTGGAAGTCAAGAAGTGGGATGTTAGAGTTTTCTAGACACGGTAGAGGTCATCTCGACATAAACCAAACCATGATGCTGAAAGTCAAGGAGTGGCATGATAGAGTTGTCTAGACCCGATTGAGGCCATCTCTATAATAACCAAACCCTGACGATAAAGGTCAAAGAGAGACACAATAATGTAGAATATACCTTTTTAAGTGTCATCCATATGAGAGTCAATCCATGAATCAATTGATAATAATAAAAGTCTTTCCTACGATCAACTTGTATGTCCTTGCATGAAGTTCAAGGAATTGCTACAAAAAATATATCAATTGATAGAGCTCGAATCAATGCCTTTCAGTTGGGTGCAAATTGCAAGTGAGCCTGTTAAAAGAAAAGGAAGAGATAAATAAATAAATAAATAAATCGTTGGAGAAAAAAAAAGAAAAAAAAGAAAAAAAAAAGAAAAGAAAGAAAAAAAAGAGCAAGAAGAGATGGAGAAATTTTTCATACCACATGTTTTCTTCTATTCGATGAAGAAAAATGATTAGAAGGTGTGTCTATTTATAGGCTCAACAAGTCCAATTCCTAATGTGATTTAGAATTGTATCAAACCTTCTTTTTTAAAAAAAAAATCCTCCATTATATTTAAAGATTTGAAAAGATTTTATTTGGAGATAAATTTCACATTTGAAAATAATTAAAAATTCTAAATTCTACATTTAGATTTGGTCGTACCACAAATTTTATTCTAAATTTCACCCCGAATTTAAAATTCAAGCCAAATTAACTTGCGAATATGGTCTCTAATTTATACCGGATCTTATTTTAAAAAAAATCAACATTAGTTGTTTTTTTATTAAAGATTTGAAAATATTTTATTTGGGGATAAATTTTACATTTGGAGATAATTAAAAAGTCTAAATTCTAAATTTAAATTTATTCCCAATTTTAAATTAAAATTTGGTCATACCACAAACTTTTATTTCAAATTTCACAACGAATTTAAAATTTAAGTCAAATTAACTTGTGTATATGGCCTCTAATTTATCCCAAATTTAGATTGGGGGCATTATCTAAAATACATCCCAAAGCAAAAGTGAGAAAAGTTCAAATTTCATCTTCAAAATTGATAAATTAAATGGTGTCAAAATCAATAATAGGTTGCTTGTATTTTTATATCAAATTTGTTTCAAATGAAAATTTAGACATATACATAGTTTTTATCCCAAATCCAAGTTTAGGTTTTTATCCTCAAGTCAAATTAAATTTAGGATAAAACCTCAAATTTATCTCAAATTTAAATTTGGTCATGTTCTAAATTTTGGGTACAATCCAAATTTATTCTCAAATTCTATTTCAAATTTAACTTCAAATTCAAGTCAAACTTATGCACCAAATTCATAGCTTGATTTAATTGACATGTCAAGTAGAGTGAAAATTCAAGAATATACAACTTGGATTTTTAAACAATTTTCAAGATTCATTCACCCGTATACGTGCACAAATCTCGGAAGGGGGCATTTGTTGAATGGGGAATTTGACCAATTAAATTCTGCCACGTTATCAAAGTTATAATTTGAATTGGTTTGGGTAATTAAAATTTTCATCCAATTCGATTCAAGCTCATGATAGAAACTTGAGCCAAAGACGATAATGGAGCCCAAATTCAAACCCAATAAACAAAATAGGCTCAAACCCAATAAACAAAATAAACTCAAGCTCAAGTTCAACAAGCAAATGGGCCCAAGCCCACATAAAGCTCATGAAAATCCTCTATAAATAGAGACATTCTCATTCATTTGGAAGGGGGATTTTCAGAAGAAAAAGTGTTAGAAACTCTAAAGAGTTAAAAACTCAACCTCAGAAGCTCTCCAGACGTGAAAGTTCTTATCAATCTTGGGACCATCACCTTTTGAAAATTGAAGACTTGGAAGATTAAACCTTCCTTGAATTCCAGAAGATTGAATCTCGAATTGATTTATATCCATAATTTTTGAAGCTCGAAGAACTAAAAATTTTAAATTTTACTTTATAATTGAGAGAAAACATCAACGGAGAAAATATTAGAGATTCTACTCACTACATTATATTAAAATCAATTACAAAGTTCAAATTTCACAAATTAAATTTCTTATGAAATCTCGGGTAAACAGTTTAATTGAAACATATTTAAAAAAAAGTTCAGTTAGATTGGTTAAAACCATATTCCCCGCTCGAAGGTTGTGATACAAATCTTACACACAAAACAGTTTTCAAATGAAATCAAAAGCAGTGTGCCAATTGATACATTTACAAAAATCTAAATTGAATTTACTATGATTATTAATTTATGATTTCAATGAATACAACCTCCAAACTTTAAGGTATAAACAAATATTTTACCTAAAATTTACAAGGCATATATATTATACTCTTGCGCTAGAAGTTGAGCCATGGATGAAGGATAAAAAGATATATATTGTATGCTAAATGCTAAAACTATGTGGAGTTTCACTCATGCCCAAAGAGGGGAAACAAACTTGTCTCTTCTTAATGTCTTCCCTTTCTTAAAGAAGAGAGTTCCATTTTTGGGCTTTGTAGTTTTGTTGTTGAGAAGTTTCCTTGGCATGTTACCCATGTGGCAACTTTTCTTATTCAAATGAAGTCTTTGTTTTTGCGAAACAAAGAGCAAACGCTTTTGGTTATCTCTTATTGGTTACAACACTTACAACCCTATCTTATATGTCTTTATGTGATTTGGTCGAAAATCCAAATTGTACGATATACACGATATGACTTTTTTTAAGTCCTACGTTCATGATTACTCAATTCTATATAGATTCAATTACGATCTTCATAACTTAATTTTATCAATCTGTTTTTGTAATGTCTCGAATTTAAGAGAAAACATATAGATGAATCAATATCACATTCAGATGATAGAGATTCTGAGAACACAAAAGTATGGTTAAGAAACACTTAAAAGAATTGAAAGTTACTATCTATACTAATTAGATACACCTTCTTGTTCGGTGCCTCAATCAAATTTAAGTGTGCTTAGCTTTAGAGAAGCAATTCTATGTTGTGTGACTTCGTGAGAATTTTTCTACGAAGCATGTGAATGAGAACAAAATATGATACAAGAACTCGTGGTTGTTTGTTGAGACAACTTTCACTATTAGAAACATTCGAGACAAGCAGGATAACGTTACCAGATCATATGGGATGCATGAGCATGTCAGAGTCATTAAGTGTCGAATTCGAATTTCAAATCTTCATCCCAGAACGTTGTAGTTTTTAAGCTCAAATAGTTTCTAGAGGACGTTGTAGTTTTTAAGCTCAAATAGTTTCTAGAGTATGGTACTAAAAATTACATAAAACAATACCCAATTTAAATTTGATTGATATGAAGACAGTGGGAGTTAATGATATGAGTAGAGGATAAACACAAATATTTGGTAGACAATCTGACATCCTACCTTATTGAAAGATTATTTCAGGCCATTTTCTCCCATTTGGTGGTGCCAAGTGGTTCCTTTTTTTTTTCTTTTTTTCTTTTGATAGATGACTTCCCTCCGGGAGAAGAACAAATAAAACACTCAAACTAAAGACAGAAGTTTGTTTGAGATGAGAGTGGTGTGGGCTCACTCACCAATATCGATGGTAAGAGACAAAGCCACAAAAGGACAAGTAATTTGAACTTGGTTGGGTCCGATCCATTTAGTTATCACCATTCCCTATCAAAGCAATAGACTATATATATAAAAAGTGAAGTTTTTTTTTATTATTATTATTTTAATTTTCTTTTGATTTCCATATTTTATTTTCTTCTAATAACAAAATTAGTACTTTGTTTATAAAAAAATCTAATAATGAAGTAATATTTTACATTGGTTTAACTAAACTGTTAAAGTGCATGCATGTGTTTGCTTGTAAAAATATATCTTTACTATTGATACTAATATTTTATATCTATGGTCTAAATCACATTGATATACAAAAAGATATATCACTTCATCGTTTGAACTAATTTAACTCAAATAGTTGTAACAGAAAAAGAGTGTAGTTGTCTGCAAAACATGCTTCCACCATTAGATACCAATGTTTCATATTTAAAGCTTAGATCACACACATGCATAAAACAGTATACATTGTTTTGACCTTAATAGTTGTAGCATGGTAAAGAATGTAGTTGTTCATTCAAACATATCTCAAGTGTTAGATGGTGTTTTTTCATGTATATGGTCTGACACCCACTCATATACGAGAAGATACATCATTTCCTTTTGTAACCACTTTGATTCATATAGTTGTAACAAATGACAAAACAAAAAAATTATAAAAAATGAAGCAAAATATTTTGCAAGTGAATGCTAAAATGAAAAAAATAATAAAGTAGTATTTTTGTTAAGTTTAATAGTTTTTTCGTTTACGATTTCATTCAACTTTTTAGTTATCAGTAGAAAATAAGGTAACTTTTGCAAACTCACTCAAATTTTACCATGTAATCATAAAAAAACGAAAAATTATTTTAAATGATTAAACTGCTGAAACTATTTACAAATATAACAAAATTTTAGAATCTATCAATGATAGATAGTGATAGAAATTGTTAGAATTTATGTTATATTTATAAATATTTTGATTTATTTTACTATATTTGAAAAAACCTCTGAACACAAACATTTTTAAAAGGTTAATCTTATAAAAAAAAACTTTCAAGTTCTTATAAATTGATGTTTGTTTAAAATAAATTTTGAGTCACAACTTTCTATATTTTAATTATTTTTTTTAATAGTAGAAAGTAATATAGGATGTAAAGTGAATGAATGAAAGTGAAAGAATTGGAGAACACCTTTGCAACTATGGAAATGAGGAATCTCCTTTGGGTTTATTGAAAGGTTAGGTTTAGGGTTTTGGATTTATATCAATATTTTGGTCTTTAACGTAGTGAAAGGTCAAATAATAAATTATACACAACTTTCCATTTCTATTTTTTAAATATTATTTCTAAGAATTATGATAAGTTGATGCAATTATATTACATACTATAAAACCTCCTAACTTATCTGTTCAAAAATTTAAGTCTATCTATCAAAAGAACATAGATTAGCTTATACAAATTTCACTTTTAACTTTGAGTTAAAGTTTTCTTTACCGTATGAGTAAAACAGTAAAATTAGAATTTTGAAAAGTTTCATTTTTATATTTCTATTCAGAAAATTATCAAAAAAATAATAATGTTTTGAACGTTAAATGATTAAGATATATATATTTTTATTAAAATATAAAAAAATGGCATTTTTGTTATGGGCGTTGATGATTAAAAATTATAAAACGTATATGATATTAGTTTAAAAAATTATGGTAAATAGAAAAACGGCTAAATATTTATAAACCATAGAAAAATTTTAGTATTAATGATAAATACTAATATGAATTCTAATTAGTGTTTATCATTGATAGAATCTAAACTTTTGTTATATTTTGTAAATATTTTACTATATTTGAAAATGTTCCTATTATTTATAGCTATATAGAAAACTAAGATCAATATGATCATTTATTTTATCAAAGAAAATATTGTTAAAATTGTCGAAGTGGCTTAGCTTTTAGGGTAATTGGCCGGATATATATTTTTTTTTCTAGAGGTCAAAAGTTCAATCCCATATCCCACGATTGTTCTACTAAACAAATATTGTTAAAATCATTAATATAATAAAATTTAGACACTGATTCTTTTTTTAACACAAAAATTGTGGGGTGTGAATTAAATCTCCAACCTCTTGAAATGAAAGTCATGCTAATACTACTAATCCAAACTCATTTTAGAAATTTCAAACACTACTTACTGAATCAATATATGGAAATTGAATTATTGCAAATGATCCTCATTTGCCTTTTAGTTCTTACATATTATAGTCATCAAGTCAATTGTCATCTTGTTTTAACAGAAAAAGAAAAATGCAAAATTATGTTTTGAAAAAAAAAATTAAAGCTTATAGATAAAAATGAAACCTTTTAGAAGACTAGAGATCTAATTGAAATTTATACTATAATTTTTAAAGGTCGTTTGTGTTAATGCCTTCGACAACAGACAAATATATTTTGCTTGTTCTCTAGCCTGCTGCGAGTTGTTTTCATAGTTGTGTCTGTTTCAATTCTTACTTGTCTTAGCAGTTGTTCTGAAAGTTGTGGATCCTATAGAATATTTATTTCCTTATTTTATTTTATTTTATTGTGATTCGATTCTGTTAGAATGCTTTTCAGTGCTGGTCGATTCTTTTTCGTGGATTGTTTCCTTGCTCCACTATGCTATTTAAGCTCATGTTGCATTCACTGCTAGAATCGCATATGTTGTGAATTAGGTCAACTGAATTGTTCGGAATTATTGAATCAAATAATAATTTAATATTGTATAATAAATTATAAATAATTAAATGGTTTAATTAATTAATTATTATTTTATTTTATATTGTATAGTTATATTGTAAATTAATTAATTGGATTAATTAAATTACGAATTTCATATAATTATATAATATTTAGACACAGAAGTTGGTAACTGATAGCATCTAGAAATACGTATTATTATGCATTCAACTCTTAAAATTTTGATGAGAAACACAAAGGAAACGCATCAATTATACTTCTATTTTATACTTTGTGCATGATATGTGTTTAGTGTTTACACAATTGTATTCTTTGAATTCTTTAATCGTGTGATATTGTTCATCGCAGGATTGAAAGCTGAATTGAAGACTTCTCAACGCTTAAATTAGAAACAGTGCTAAGCGAAATTCAACTCTTAACACATAGTTGAGTGTTGAAGGAAGCGTTGACAGTTATATATGCGTTGAAGATCCTATGTGGTGCGAGGCTTTCAAAACGTGTCCAAACCCCACTACACGTAGAAATCGATGTCGAGAAACATGAAACATGCGTAGGGGGCAACGACTGTCTGAGGCATTTAAAAATACCTCATTCAAAGAACAGAAGAGGAGTTAGATAATTAGACAGTTCGACAATTTTCTAGAATTATACATTCTCGAGAAATATACCTAGATTAGAAGACTCTGCCCATATTTCCTTTCTCCGTCCATCCATTTCATAAGACCAAGGAGCTTTGCAAGCATCCAAACACTCTCGAAGAACAATAAATTATGATATTTAGTGTTGCGTTATTTTTCTGCAATATTTGTGTTTGTATTTCTTGATTCAATATATGTAAACACTTAATTTATGAATATGAACATCTGTTTTACAGCCATTTTCATGTCTTTAGTTTCATTAAGTCTTATGAGTAGCTAAAGTCACCAATGGGTCGAGGAGTTAGGAATTAATCTGTAGGTAAATATGGTAATGTTCAATTTGTCTGAACTTTATCAGACTATATACATGAACACATTGAAAGAGTATGTTTAGAGTAAAGGTAGACAATTGCTCGAAAGAGTAAATAACTTAGACCATGGTGAGCAAAGATAGGGAGTAACTTAGAAATAAGAATAAACCAATTGCATTGTTAGTGCATTATTTATGTCTAGAAATAGAATATTTGTGGCATCAAGACGTCGAAATGTTATTTGTCTTAATTAGTTCTGAGTGCATTAAATTACAATTTTTATGAATAGATTAAGATAGCTTTTTAACCCTATCTACCGCATTATTCACCTAACACAACATTGCATTGCTTCGAGGTTAGCTAAACGCACATCCATTCACAGTATTACAACTGGACAAGTTAGCTTAGGCTAAATTAGAATAGTTTAATATTGAATTCACCCACTCATTGCTTTAGTAACTTATTTCTCCAAAGAAACATTAATCCACTCACCAGTGTAATCACAAAGTTCCTGTGTTAAACCATGGATTTAACAGGTACCAAAACTTGTTTATACTTGGACAAGGTTAGAAAACTTGTACGCGCAATCACTTCATCGCACATCCACTAGATTATTAACCATACCATACGCATATTCACAACAATGGTAACCTAATTCGGTAAATACCACCTACGTTTGAGGGGCAGTGTGCCTAGGAAAGATAATCCACTAATATTGAAAAGTTAAGCAGTTTATAACGTAGTACTTATCTACAACATTTCTACTACAATGACTCATGTAGAGCTTGACTTAATGATCACCTAAGCTTTCCCTAAAGGTGAGACTCCCTCCAAAGTATACTAAGGATCCCCCTAATAATGGTAATATTAGTGTCTTCACTTCGGTTTTGTCAGTGAGCTTGACACTCCCTCTCACGGTAATAACTTTCCTACGAATCAGCAAACTCCTTTTACTAATGAATCTTAAGCTCTCCCTAAGATAGAGAATTCCTTCTCGTGGTTGTGACTTAGCCTCGCCTTAAGACTTAGACCTTTTCAACAGCAATGGTTTAGACTTTCCCTAAAATTGTAAATATCTTCAGTTTGTTACAATCAACGAATGAAGAAACTACCACAACTAAAATGAGAGCAACAAGCAAGAACACAATGGTTGCATAACAGAATAACTCTTGCTCAAAGAAAAAATGCGACTTGCATGAATAACACAATTTTGTTGCACAATAATCACATTCGAGAACCCTAAATGAGTTTTATAATTTACTTTAAATAATCAAATCCTTAAAGGAAATAACACCTAATAGGAAAACATAAGTCTCTCTCTCAAAATAGAAAAGATATCAAATAAAATAATTCAACCACACATTTCTAAATAAATAAATATTTGCAGAAAAATCTTTTGCTGTTAAAATTGGATGTCAAGACTTTGTGAGAGACAACTAAATGACATATTGCCTTTGAAAAAAATATAAAGCCAACTTTTAAAATCTCCAAGACATAATTTACGACGACATTGGGACACCCTACAAGATAGTGACATGCACTATGACGTTTTTTCCTTGTGCAACGTAGTAACACGACACCTGTTTATTTGTTCAACACAGGGTTGTTTCTCTACAAAACAATGTCAGAATGCTATTCATGTTTTTAGCTTTTGGATGCAGTTTTAGGCCCTTAGGCCCTTACAGGTAAATTCGTCGTTTCACACCTCTCTTTGACCTAGTTGCTTCATTATTGATTTTAAATGATTCATTTTAACTATATTTTCAACCCAGAGGGTTGATATGCCTCTTAGGTGCTTGAAACCTACAAAATAATCAATTAAACACATTAAAACATCTAACAATCTCAAATTAAGCTGAGCGAGATAACATATTTAATTAAGTGTGGCCACATATCACTAACTTGATTTTTAATCGTCCACAAGTAAGACATAAACATAAATTCAAATAAAATTTGGTCACAGCCACTTGTTGACCGACTCTGACAAGTACCTTCGATAGTTAACTTTAACAATCACCTTTAATGACCACCTATCCAATTAACATGCACATATATTAACGTAGATTATTATATGTGTTGGGTTTTATGTTCTAAAACTCGTAGATAGTAAATGTAAACCGTTGACAGTTATTAATAAACAGTTATTATTTCAATTTCAATGAACAGTAATTGATTATTTTTGTCTTATTAACCCAAATCTAATAAACTAACATCCTAAGCTGTTTTATGAGTCTTGAATAG
>JBBPDJ010036768.1:0-14090 GCA_037974625.1 Cucumis cinereus | reverse complement strand
AATGACATAGAATGACAAAACATCTTCTATCCATTCTTGTACTTTGACGACAACATAGGTCGGACTCATGTATGAGTTGAAAGTATGCTAATTGTCTAATACGATGTCTACTGTCATGCGTTGAGTGCTCTATTCTATTATGGTCGTTCAGTAATAGTTCTAATGTCATAAGTAACTGACGTTGTGAAGTTGTGAATACTGTAAGCATCGTAACTAATTCTTGTGGATCCATTATGTGCTAAACAATTAAGACCTGTTAATGAAAGATAGATTTTCAGATCATAAAGTAAATACGCAATGAAACAGGGTTTGAACCTAACGAAAACATGTTTACTTTAAATTGTAAAGCGTAGTATCTATTTAAATATTTAAATAAAAGTGTTATATATTTAAATATCATTATTATTCTTAAGAGTGGTATCTATTACAATTAGCCTTGCAACTATTTAAGGAAAAATAGTATATTTTGGTTTAAAAGTTGACTGGAAATCATTTCGTTTTTGTTATTTCCATATTAAGTCAACGACAAAAAAATCAAATCCAAATTCTTACCAAACAAATTGATAATTATTAATTTTTATTTGTTAGGTTATTCATAGATTAAAAGCAGTTTCTAATACTAGGATGATAATGAAATTTAGATAAATGGAGCAAAAATTTTAAAATTGGAAATAGTAGTGTTGGACTTAATTTTTTAGAATAAATAACAAAAAAATAATAATAAATAAATGTTAAACCAAACCCTCAATTAAAAAGAGATATACAAAATTGATTCTACCCTCATTTTTTTTTATCAATTTATTTGTTTAACAAAAATTGAGATTTAGATTACCCTTTTTGAAATTCTTTTTATCAACTTTCTTATGTACCAATAAAATATTTTTCTTGTAAAATAAATGGCTATGGACAAAACACAAGGAACACAATTATCTACAAAGTCCCATATTTTGAACCATGATTTAATTTAAAGTAAAAGATAATATCAAACACATATCAAACAAACTTTATTAAAAATTAATCTCCTATTCCATGCATTGTCCAATAAATAATAAATTACTAAGATTCGGTCCTTCAAATTTTAACTATACAAAAACCTATAAACAAAATTTCATAAAAATCTTCCAAACATCCATGGGTGGTATGTTTACAAACCTTAAATAAGGACCAATTATGGTAATCGTATGCTCTGAAAAAAGAACATAAACAGTAATTAGACACTAACTTAACTAACAAAGAGAGAAGTTTAAGAAAATTAAATATTGATGACCTTTAAAGATTGTAGTTGCACTGTGACGTATGATGCTCTATTTCCTTAACGAGACGAACCCTGAAAGACGTTAGGTTAAATGCCATGAGTACAAATAAGTTAGATCACAAAGGTTATAATTAAATATTAATGATAACATAATGTAGAAGGAAGGGAAGAAGACATACCACTAGCGTTTATGAAGTAGGGCAAGTCATATATTTAGATAAAAGTAAAATAACAATTATAAGATGAAAAACAAATGACATACCTCTAGTGTTTATTAAATAGGGACGATCCAGCTTCAGATTTATGAAATTCATACATTAAATCTGAATTTCATGACATATCATGGATTATAATGCAAAGAAATGACAAACAATCAATTTTAAGTCAAATACATACAAAGACCAATGCAACGTGAATCCATTTGAAATAAAAGAATGAAAGGAATAGGGTTGGTCTAACCTCAGAGTTATGAAATTCATACATTAAAATCTGAATTTCATGACATATCATGGATAATAATATAAAGAAATGACAAAGGTACATACAAAGACCAACGATAAATTTTAAGTCAAATACAAACCATTAAAGGCAATATATACTTAAATGAGAGACAAGTAATAGAGATGCAAATATCAATAGCATGCATTAGAAACCAACAATTGTTCACAACTTCATGACAAGGTTAAAAATGAAGCACATTAGACAGAAAATATATAAATGACATACCAATTACATTAACCAAGTAGATGGAAAGGGATTTAAAGTGTGACCTATATATAATAGTTGTGTTCAAACAATGTATAGTAGGATCAAACCAACTCCAAAAAACAGGGGATATGTCCAAAGATATGAGAGCTTTGATAAGTAGAAAAAAAAAATCATTGATTTTGAAATATACCTACCAATAAACAGTACATATATGTCACTGTCAAGCAATATATAGTAAACAATCCTAAAAATATAGGATACGATAATGATAATTGAATAAAATTCAATCAGTTTAAACCAAGCCTAAAATAGAGACCAAAGATGAAGAAACAAATACAAATAATGTCAATTACAAAGCCATTTAAGAACAATATTTGTAAAAAAATGTAGAGAACAACGAAATTGAACAAAATGGAAGGAAATAAATAACAATAATACATGTCTAATTTAAAAGACCAACAAAAACAAACACCAAAATGCCAAAATAATATACACCATTCAGAGATCAATACAGAAGTAAAATTCAAAATAATATACACCATTCAAAGACCAATACAGAAGAAAAATTCAAAATAATATACACCATTCAGAGACCAATACAAAAGAAAAATTCAAAATAATATACACCATTCAGAGACCAATACAGAAGGAAAATTCAAAATAATATACAAGACCAATACAGAAGAAAAATTCAAAATAATATACACCAAAGACCAATATAGAAGAAAAATTACAAATAATATACACAGAGACCAATACAGAAGGAAAATAAAAAATCAATGACAAACACAGATCAAAATGGCAAAATAATATACACAAAAAATCCTAAACAAAATTATGAACTAAACACTAAACAATATTTTGATAGATGAACCTCATCATCGGCTGGATAAGGGAAAAGAACTTACCTTTGCGTCCTCCTCCTCCCCCACCAAGCTCCACAACGGTACCCTCCACCCCTACCACTCTCCAAACGCTACCGTCCACGCCTCACCAAGCACAAGCATCTCTCGACCAAACAAATTAGGCTACACCAAGAGGGTGAGAGAATCAAATGATGCAACAATGGAGCAAAATATTTGGAGTGGCAAAGGAAGGAAAGACTCGCTTGGAACGACAAGGAGAATAATGAACGAAAAGGACATGCTTGATTAGGATCGGCAAGGAGAATAATGAACAAATAGGACATGCTTGATTAGGGTTTGAGAGAGATTACCATAAGTATTGATTAGGGTTTGAAAGGGATTACCAGATGCGAAGGAGAAGAGGCGTGATATGAAAGAGAAGAGACAGATCAAAATACCTCAAACCCCACCCCAAATAGGCCCTAAATGCTATTCGTTGACTGTTATTAATAAATAATTATTATTCTAATTTCAATAAAAAGTTATTGATTATTTGATTAGTTTTCTCTTATTAAACCAAATCCAATAAACTAACATCCTAAGCTGCTTTATGAGTCTTAAACTGTATGTGGAGACATACAAGGATCAATGTTCGAGATACAAATTAATGAGTCTATAATATAGGGATAAAGTTGGGTACCTTATCCTGGTAACACTATTGATACTACCCACTTTGTATTTGATACAAACACACTGATCCAACATGTTCGTGTAGGTGACGCGCAAGTGGGGGTATCTTATGCAATGAGTTTGCATAAGACTGGACTACGAAATAGTAACCAATAAATGTAACTTCGTTAACTAGTTAGGTTTATATTTCAATAGGATGACCTAGGCAACTTAGTCTTAATCATGAGTGTATTATAAACTCCTGTTTACGAGGAATTGTCATTTGATTAATACGGGTAAGAGTTGCCAGATTGTCGACTTAATAAGCCTACTATTTTGGAAAAAAGACCAAGTGGATAGCTGGAAACATAATCAGACAAGACGAAATTCACTCTTTCCTGACTTTAGGGTAAGTAGATGAGTGTTCCCTTAAATTGTGTCTTTGGAACTTGAACAAAGAGTCCATCCTCTCCATGGTGTGAGAGAGATTTCTGTTTATTGGTTGGACTATTAAAAAGTTTTTGATTAGATGAGCATTGGTATTTTAAGGACTAAGAAGTAACCTAGGGGTAAGACGGTAATTTGACCTATCTTGTGTTAGGGACACTTGTGAAGGACTAACTTGTTGTTATTGGTCTACATCCGTGCACACAAAAATATATCTATAATGAGAATAATTCGGTTGTGAGTGTTTAATAGAGTGTACACACAGTTAACGTATATTGATTGAGTGGTTGATAAGTTTGGCCAATTATTCTCATATCGTTGTAGCTTTTGGTCTGTAGGTCCATTAGGTCCCCTTCCTAGCTTGTAAAGTAACGAGGTTAATATATCTTGGATATAATTTTAAATATTTAAATTGACTTAGGGAATTGATATAATGTATAGTGACACATTATAATATAAAGTTTATATTTTAATCAAACTTATAATATAATTTTATTTTGGATGTGATTCAAAATTAGGTTTTGAGAGAATAAAATATTTGAATAAGTTCAAATATTATTTTAATGTGAATTAAATTCATATTAAAACTATAGATTAAATTTAATGCGTACATGATACACATTAACCTATAGGTTATGAGAGAATGTTGTATTTGAATATGATTCAAATCAGAATTAAATTAAATATTAGATATTTGATTTAGAAATTAACTAATCGAAGAATTAATTAATAATAGTTTAATTATTAATTAAATTTGATTTAATTAAATTAATTAAATTAAACCAAAAGGTTAGGAGAGAGCTCTTTTTTTCTCTACAATTTTCTCTAAAAATTTTTCAAATCCTAAGAGGTTTTCACTAACCAAAACCTCAATTACTTAGAGGATAGAAAAAGTTTCAAGTGTTGGCGGCCTCCAAATATGACAATTTGTAGATTTAGAGACGTCGACGAAAGTAAGTTTATCTCTTCTTTGAAATTTTATTTTATTAGAAAAACATGCTTAACAATTAATTATTTTACAGTAAAATTGTTTCTGTATTTTTGCCAATGTATTGGTATTTTTAATTTTTCATATTAAATTTGAGTAATGGTTCTGTATTTATTTTTCGCTGGGTGGCTCTCATCCCTTTAGTATAGAGATACATTATAATATCAAGTTTATATTTTATTAAACTTGATAATATAAGTTTTATTTTGGATGTGATTCAAAATTAATTTGTGAGAGAATTAAATATTTGAATGAGTTCAAATATTGATTTAATGTGAATTAATTTCATATTAAAATTATAGACTAAAATTTAATGAGTTTATGATACACGTTAAAATTATAGGTTATGAGAGAAGTTTATTTATGAATATAATTCAAATATGTATTAAATTAAGGAGTGTTTTCAAATATAGAAAAAAAACTATTTGCACTGCATAGACAAAAATCAATAAAAGAAAAAAATTTATTACACTTTATTGTTCTATGAATTGTAAATATTTTGTCCATTTTTCCATTTTTGATAATTTCTCTTAAATTAAATAGAGAGATTTAATTTAATAATTAATTAATAGTTTGGTTTAATTCTATTTGATTAATTTTTTTTATTTAAACTAATTAAATTAAAACTATATGTTATGTGAGAGATATTCATTTAAATATGCACTACTATAAAAAGGACTTTACTTGACACTTTTTATTTTACATTACTTGATGGTTTTATACATAACCGTCAAGTAATGTTAAAAACCGTAAAAAATAAACAAAATGCAGAATAATGAAGTTTTTTTTTGAGAAATTTTTACAATACTTGACGAATTTTATCTGTCAAGAAATAAGGTCATTAACGTTGAAAGTGTTTTTCTCAATTTTCTTCCGCGCGTCCAAAACTTTCTTTGCAAAAAAATTCAACAAAAGACTTCCTCCTTTCGTTGCAAAAGGCACTACCCAACCCTTTCCTCCTCGATTCATCAACTTGCTTGTTCAAAACCATTTCTCCCTTTCTTCCAATTTCGAGATTTGGAATTTTGTCATCCCAGTTTCTTTCTTCCTAGGTGAAATTGCAACCGAAAGGTGAAATCTCCCTCATCTCAGTTCATCAATCTTTGTTCGAAATTTCGTTCGCAAACCTAAAGGTGAAATCACAACCATTTAATTTCCAGGATCTTTGAAAACCCTTCGTCTGACTGTCCAAACGCATCGTGCAAACTAGCTGCGACCGAAACCTTCGTCTGACCGTCCAAACCTACCTCCAAGTATCTCCATGTTCCTTTCTTTCTTTTGGATTTTAGTTTCTCCTTTTTCTATTTGGTCAAATATATTATATTGTTACTTTAGCTGCATCTGTACCTTATATCTCGGATACCCAGTTCATGAAATTTGTCTGGCGCTTTCTTATTAGCTTAATACTTGATTTCTTATCGTTGTTTTGGTTGTTTTGGCTTTTCTGGTTATAAAATTTACTTTTTGGGTAGTTCTTGTGAATTTTCTGACACTTTATTGATTATGTATTGTGAGAAACTTTATTGATTCTGTGTTGACTATGTACTAGTAGCAAAGTAGTAGTATTTCTTTGTCACTCTGCATTATTATTGATTCTGTATTTTTGAAATTTACAAGTAGATTTCTTTTTCAAAGGAGACATAAAGTAGTTGTATTTCTTTGTCATTTAGATATTTGGTAATGATTTAGATGGAGAATTACAAAAAAAGATTTTTTTATTGGAATCAGAAGAAACCAAGGAACCAATGGAAGTGCGGGAATTTGGTTGGTTTGGTTTGATCTTGTTTCCATTGAATTTACATTATTACCTTATTTTGCACTGGTCAAATCTATTAAAGCAGTGAAGAGCCGTATGGTTTAGTTTCCTACATATTTGACATTGTACTTTTTCCTTTGAAATTCATACTTGGCTTGTTGTCGATTCTTGAATACTGTTGCGTGGGAGAGTTAGGATTTTGATATTGCATTTCATTTCGTCCTGATTGATTCTGGTCCATAATTGCAATTCATGGTTCTTTAATGCTAACCAAAACTGATTCACCATCATTTTTCTTTGCATCCATAGATCGCTCGATGTCATTTGTCTTTTCAAAGTCGACAATTAAAGTAAGATCTCAATCTCTTACTCATCATTCATCAACTTGTTTAGTTGTTATTAAATAGACTTTGCTAGTAAGATCTCAATTTCTTTATGAAATAAACTCTGCTATTAGACTTTTCAATTTCTTTATAAACGAAAATGATGTTTTGTAATAGACTTTGCTATTACACTTTAAAGTCTATTACACTTTGCTATTAAACTTTGCTAGTAAAATCTCATTTTCTTTATGAAATGTACTATGTTATTAGACTTTGCTATTAGACTTTTCAATTTCTTTATAAACAAAAGAGATGTTTGGTAATAGATTTTGCTATAACACTTTGCTATTAGACTTTGCTAGTAAGATCTCAATTTCTTTATGAAATAGTCTATTTGCTAGTACACTTTGCTACTAGACTTTGCTAATAGACTTTCCTATTACACTTTGCTATTACAATTTTAAACTTATGTATAAACGAAAGAGATGTTTGAAAATAGACTTTGCTATTACACTTTGCTATTAGACTTTGCTAGTACACTTTGCTATTACACTTTGCTACTAGACTTTCCTATTACACTTTGCAATTACAACTTTCAATTTCTTTATAAACGAAAGAGATGTGTGGAAATAGACTTTGCTAGTAAGATCTCAATTTCTTTATGAAATAGACTTTGCTATTACACATTGCTAATAGACTTTCCTCTTACACTTTGCTATTACAGTTTTCAATTTCTTTATAAACGAAATAGACTTTGGAAATAGACTTTGCTATTAGATTTTGCGAGTAAGATATCAAATTTTTTATGAAATAAACTGTGCTATTATACTTTGCTATTAGACTTTTCAAATTTTTTTTATAAACAAACGAAATGTTTGAAAATAACCTTTGCTATTAGACTTTGTTAGTAAGATCTCAATTTCTTTATGAAATAGACTTTGTTATTAGAATTTGCTAATAGACTTTTCAAATTCTTTATAAACGAAAGAAGATGTTCGGAAATAGATTTTGCTATTACACTTTGCTAGTAGACTTTGCTATTAGATTGCACTATTACACTTTGCCAGTAGACTTTCCTAATAAACAAAATAGACTTTGCTATTACACTTGCTATTACACTTTGCTAGTAAGATATCAATTTTTTAACGAAATAAACTTGGCTATTAGACTTTGCTATTATACTTTGCTTATAGACTTTGCTATTATACTTTGCTTATAGACTTTGCTATTATACTTTGCTTATAGACTTTGCTATTAGACTTTGCAATTTTTTTATAAACAAAAGAGATGTTTGGAAATAGAGTTTGCTATTACACTTTGCTATTAGACTTTTCAATTTCTTTATAAACGAAAGAGATCTTTTGAAATGGACTTAGCTATTACACTTTGCTAGGAGACTTTGCTAGTAAGATCTCAATTTCTATATGAAACAGACCTTGCTAATAGACTTTGCTAATAGACTTTCCTATTACACTTTGCTATTACACTTTGCTATTACACTTTGGTAATAGACTTTCCTATTACACTTTGCTATTACAATTTTCAATTTCTTTATCAACGAAGGAGATATTACACTTTGCTATTACACATTTCTTTATAGACTTTGCTAATACACTTTGCTAGTAAGATCTCAATTTCTTTATGAAATGGAATTTGCTATTAGACTTTGATATTACACTTTGCTATTACACTTTGCTAATAGACTTTCCTTTTACACTTTGCTATTACATTTTGCTATTAAGCTTTTTGTAATAGACTTTTCTATTACACTTTGCTATTACAATTTTTAATTTCTTTATAAACGAAAGAGATGTTTGGAAATTGAGTTTGCTATTACACTTTGCTAGTAAGATCTCAATTTCTTTAAGAAATAAACTTTGCTATTAGACTTTGCTATTACAGTTTGCTAATAGACTTTCTTATTACACTTTACTATTAGACTTTGCTAACAGACTCTACTATTACACTTTGCTATTACAGTTTTCAATTTCTTTATAAACAAAAAAGATGTTTGGAAATAGACTTTGCTATTACACTTTGCTAGTAAGATATCATACACTTTGCTATTAGACTTTGCTATTACACTTTGCTATTAGACTTTTCAATTGTTTTATAGCAAAAAAGATGTTTGGAAATAGACTTTGCTATTACACTTTTCTATTAGACTTTGCTAGTTAGATCTCAATCTCAATTTTAGTTATGAAATAGAATTTGTCCCCATCTCTCTATTCACTCTAGTTTCACAATTGGAGCTTGGAACACAATCTACAACGAAATATTTTTAATTTTTTTCCACTACAAGAAAAAGGACCTACAATGACACTTTTGAACAATGAAAATCAAATGGGGGAAAAAACAAGTGTCGTCTATTTCCAAATTCGCATTTTTGGCGGGAAATGACGATTTTTTTTTTATTTTCAAATATTCGTGACTCTTTTTTCGCGTCTCAAAAAGACGACGCAAAAAAAGTGTTGTCTTTTTTCATTAATTTTTTTACCTTCTCCTCTAACTCGAGAATTAAAAAAAATCCAAATTCCGTGACACACCCACTACCTGAAATCCTTTCCTTCATTCGCCCAACCCCCCAGTCCTCCATGTCTTATCCGTCCAACAGGCCCACGACGTCGATTTTGGAGTTCCATCTAGTCCGTCACGATGCTTCAACGGTTATCGACGATTTCGTATCATCTTAGTCTTCTGGTCACTTCGTCTCCGTCAACAAGCACACAATTTCTTTGTTGCCGTCCGACTACTTCACGTTTTTTTTTTGTTTCTTCGCAGTGCTCGCACTCAATTGAACTTGGCAAACTAGGTACGTAAATCTATTAAACCTTCATGTCCAAAAAGCATGTCCAAAAGTGTGTCTCATCACATAGCTTACAATGTGTTTGATGAAATGCCTCAATGAAGCATTTGGTTTTTAACATCCCAAAAATTTGAGATAATTTTAGTTTAATTATCTTAAAGTAATAAGTTGGATTTATTTTGAGATCTAATTTGTTTTGGGATGTTAATTATTTTGGTTAAGAAATTAAATATATATATGTGTATATATATTTAATTATTTTGATTGAAAGATAATTGGTGAAAAGAAAGAGGAGATCTAATTTGATTTGAAAAAAAAATATTTGATTTGGTTGGAATTTGGAAAAGATAATAATAATAATAATAAAAGAACATTATTATTTATTAATAAATAATAATATTATTATTTATTAATTTAGGATTGCATTGGAAACGTAAAAGTTATAAAAAACTTTAAAATTTTCTTCTCCTTCAGCCTTCACCGTCGCCGCCTCCCTCTATTTTTCTTTTCGTCGATATCCGGCATGTGCTCTGCTCAATCGTTACGCTTCTTCGTTCGCCGATGCCATTTAATCTCCCATATTTGATTTGTCCATTGTCGATCATGTTCGTCGTCGTTAGTTATATGGATAAAATATTGAGTATTTTATTTTGGATTTTTGGATACCCAATAAAGTTAAATTGAGAATTAATTTGGAAAGTTTTCTTGGTTAATTGAAGGTTATTTTGGAGCTATTGTTAGAAATAATTTGTAGATTTTCTCCTACGAATTAATTGGAACATCGACAACGAATCGGTAAGATTAAAGAACTTATTGAAGAGTTTAAGGGTAAATTTGATTACAAATTTTTATGGAAAAATTGTTAATTAAATTGTTATGTGTAGATTTGACTTGGAGCTTCATTGAGGAATTAATTCGTAGAATTTTTTCTGCGAATTGAATTGGAGTTTTCGACGACCAATTGGTAAGTTTAAGAACGGATATTGAAGGATTAAAGTTAAAATTAATTAATAATTTTTATGAAAAAATTATTAATTAAATGTTTTATGTATAAGATCACTTTGAGGGAGAAACTCAAGCCAAGGTATTAACGACACTTGAGGTAAGGGATTTACTACTAGTTCCTCGACAAGGATATGTATGTGACAGTAAGATTATTTATGCGACATCTAGGTTGCTTGTTTAACGAGTTTAAGTTATTTTAATTAATATTTTTATGGAAAATTATTAATTAAAATTGGATGAGTAAGGGATACTTCTACTGAATCCACGCCTTAGCGAATAAGGTGTGGAAGATGGTTGGTTTGCTTACGTTGTGACGTTAACTTCAGGTTCTTGTATAGCTTTTTGTGTGGATTATGCATGACCTGTCGTTCTACTGAATTGTGTTAACTGTTACATGAGGATTAAACTGTTGTTGTGATCACTATGTTTGTTGACTTAGTTTTGTTGGATATGCTGTCCGTTAACTTTATCTACTTTGTGGTGGGACGGGTTAACAAGCTTGTGTGGAGTATTGTTTCGACATGACTGCTTTTGCATGTGGTCTCACCGGTTTGCTAGGACGACCTTGGCATTGGACTGTATGAGCGTTCCTACCAAACCATTTGACTGTTTGTCGTAAAGTACAAGTTAATAGAGATAGTTAATGGTCACCTAGTGGACTCGATGATATGCTTATGTTGAACTATCTGTTAGTGATGGTTATGTGAGTAGTTAACTGAATGGATTAGTTAACTGTTAGTAGTGATTATGTGGTGAGTTAATTAAATGGTTTAGCTGTTGGTGATGGGTTATCTATGTTGAGATGAACTGAATGGCTATATGATGATCTGTTAGGACAGATTGTTACGGAAAAACCAATGAGGTTGTGTGACGATATGTCTTTATGGTTTGCTATGGAAAAACCATAAAACAGGATAAAGGTGTGAGGTGTTTGTGGTTCTCATTTATGAACTAATCTTCGTACGTTTGCTTATGAATGTTTGGACTAGGATTGCATGTTTTGGGACTATGGTAGCTGTTAACTTTATCTATTAGTCATGTTGTACTCCGTACGTGGGACGATAGCTGCTTGTGCATGTCCACAGGTTTGCTAGGACGACCTTGGCATTGAGTTGTATGGGTGTTTCTACCAAACCATTTGACTGTGTGTCATAGAGTACAGTTTAATAGAAAGTTAACAGTTAACCTAGTGGGCCCAGTAGTGGGTTCCTTACTGAGTATTTTTGTACTCACCATTTTCATGTTTATTTTTCAGGTAAGTATGAGAAAACCGGCGACGGACAGGAAGGACCAGTGACCATGTGTTTTGGGACTTTATTAACAAATGTTTTCGCTGCAGTCTTTGTGCTGATGTTGTTACTAGTAACAAATGCTTCCGCTTTATTTTTGTAAAGTTTATGAGTTTTTATTTAAGTAACAACCTCGGGTTAAGGTTGAAAATTTGAGGCGTTACATGGTTTCTTTTTCTTTGATTTTTGTTTCTTCAAATTAGAAAATCGATTCAAAGGAAGATTCCATGTGTTTGATGAAAAGCTTTTTTGCTATACTAAAGAAGAAAAACTTTTGGTTTATGATCATCTTCCTAATAGGAATCTACATTTTCTTCTCCATGGTTAGTTATGTGATGAAGTTTTTTGGTAGCTTACAATGTGTTTGATGAAATGCCGGAATGAAACATTTGGTTGATTTTTCTTTAATTTTTGTTTGTTCAAATTAAAAATCGAGATCAAAGGAAGATTCTTGGTTATAAGAGAAAAATTTGAAAAAGAAGAGAAGGAAAAATGAATGGTGGGATTTTTTTAACTTTGATAATGTGTAGAGAAAAATATGTCTTAAAGCATTTTCTAGTGTTTAGTTGTAATGTTTAATTATATGTGTTTAGTATTAGGTTTTCTTTGACAAGTTTTGTGGTTGATTCATCAGTTTCTTTTGATAACTAAAGATTGACTTAAACACTTTTAGTTCTTTTAGTTTTTTCTCTTATTTTTGATAAGCTTACAAACTTGAGTTCATAAGTTTGTTTATGGTTTATATTGAGTTGTATTGTAAGTGCATGATAGTCATTGCATAAATGAACCATATATATATGTATATATATAGACTTGAAACTTTAGTTTGTTGTAAAGTGTTGAATTAAGTTGCATTAGTCTTTTATCTTTGCTTGGATAAGCTTTACACATTTGGGTTGGTAAGTTACTTATAGTTTGTTGATTAGTATTGAACACATTTTGCTTCTCTTGGCTAGTGTTATTAATGTACCAAAACTTTAATTGTTTGTTGCATAATGCAATAGTTCAACTTTTATTAAACTTTATTTAGATACATAATTTTTTTTATGCTCAATTTTTATTTTGTTCCATAGGTTTTTTTTTTTTTTTTTTTGTTAGGTTCAAGTTTGATGTGTAATGTTAAATTTTGATTCCCATGGAGTTAGAAAGAAAATAAGGAGATTGCATTGCACATGTTTTGCTAAGTTTAAGAAGGTTGAGAAGGGGAGAAGATGCATCTAACATAAAATGGACAACAACATTAATAACATGTATAAAAATAAGAACACATAGTTATTTTTCTTTATGAATCATCAATAAAGTAGTTTTATTTTGTCATTGCTTGGATCTTATTAGCAGATATGATATCAAGTTAAAAATATCGTTTTTGCTGAAGGAAAACATTTGCCCATGTGAGTTTCTTTCTTACTCTCTTTCTATCTACATTAGAGTATTTTGGTTATTTGATGGAGGATTAGTTTGTACTTGCATTTCTTCTTTTTCTAAATAGACGAATGAATTTTTAATTATTTGTCGTACGAAAGGAGAGTGAAAATGAGGGATATTGTAAGGGTGAAAGGAAAATAGTGTAAGAGAAAAAAATGAGTGTTTATGCTTGATTTTTATGTATAATCTAGATATGTCTTTTTTTGTATAACATACCGTGTTGGTTAAGGTTTTCAACCTATATTGTAACACCTAAAATTTTTTATTGTTTAGATCTTCAAAAAGTTGACGTTTATTCAATGGAGTGGCTTTTTAATAGAAAACTGTGGTCTTTGATCTATGTAAGTAGTTTTCACATCTCTGCAAAAATATAGATTTGATCATTTGGAGACTAATGACATTGTTGATGCTCTCATCAAAGGTTGTTTATCATCATTTCTTTGCTTCTTTGCTCTCTGTTTTTCTTTTTTATTGGAAATTCTCTATTTTGATCCATGCATTCAAATTCTGATACATTTTCTCTTTTGCATTTCTTTTACTAGGTTGAACTTCTAGTTGCATTGTATGAGCAAAA
>JBBPDJ010036767.1:0-14096 GCA_037974625.1 Cucumis cinereus | reverse complement strand
TAATTAAATTAAAACTATAGGTTATATGAGAGATATTCATTTAAATATGATTTAAATGAAATATTAATTAAATATGATGTAATTAGTTATTTGTTAATTAATTATTTAATTTAATTTAATTAAAATTAATAACTCCCTTGTGGGAGTTATTTTTTTAGGAAATGTGGATGCTCCCACGTTTTCTCAAATTTTTCTCTCCTGAAGAATGGGAGTAGCAGAACAATTCTGCGTGTATGTGTTTTTGGAAACAACCTATGAATTGCATAAGGTCTACAGAAAATAAAATCTCTCTATTTTTCCTCCAAAATTCCCAAAAGAAAAATCTCAATTGGTTCCTACAAGCCAAACCTCAATTATTCAGAATAGAAGAGGTTTCAACTGGCGGTGGCTACAATTGGAGTTTTTGTAGAATTAAGAAACGACAACAAGAGTGATTTCTTTTTCCTCTACAATTTTGTATATAAAAAGCATGTTTAGCCTATTTAATTCAGTAAAATGTTTATGTATTTTTTTTCAATATATGGTATTTAAAAATTTTTCAAATTAAAATTAAGAATGATTCTGTAATTCTTCCACTGCGATGGATTTTTATCCCATCAGTTACATATAGTGGTTACTATTTTGTGGTCCAGTCTTACACAAACTCATTGCATAAGATACCCCCACACGCGTGTCACCTACACGAACACATTGGATCATTGTGTTTGTATCAAATATAAAGTGGATCGTACCCATAGTGTTACTAGGATAAGGTATCCAACCTTATCCTTATACTATAGACCCTTTAAGCTATATCTCGAACATTGATCCCAGTATGTCTCTACATACTGTTCAAGACTCATAAAACAACTCAGGATGTTAGTTTATTGGATTTGGGTTAATTAGACAAAAAATAATCTATAACTATTTATTGAAAATGAAATAAAAACTCTTTATTAATAACAGTCAATGATTTACATTTACTATCTACGAGTTTTAGGACATAAAATCCAACAGTACTACGGTTAATTGATATAACATACTGTTTATTTGTTAAACGTATGTTTATGAATTGTTTTGAACCAAGTTGTAAGTTTCTTTATGGTTACGTACTTGCTAAATTGTAACTTTTGTACTAAGGTTTATGTCATGTGAATCTTGTTATTTAACAAGTATGCATACTAAAAAAGCAAATACTGTCAATAGTTAGATATTATTTATATGCTTAGCTAATAGGTAATATCCATTTTGTATATGCATTTAATCTCTCTTTTTCATGGCTTTGAATTTTTCTTCAATTTTTCAAAAAGGAACTCACAAACCATTTTTGATATGATAAGAAAAGTTTTTTACTATGCTAAAGAAGAAAAACTTCTAGTTTATCATCATCTTCCTAATGAGAATCTACATTTTCTTCTCTATGGTTAGTTATGTCATGAAACTTTTTGGTAGCTTACAATGTGTTTGATGAAATGCGTCAATGAAAGCATTTGGTTTATTTTTCTTTGATTTTTGTTTGTTCGAATTAGGAAATCGAGGCCAAGGGAGATTCCATGGCCATCGAAGGAAACTTTGAGAAAAAAAGAAGGAAAAAAATGAATGGTGGAATTTTTAACTTTGATGATGTGTAGAGAAAAATATACCTTTGTTTAGTTGTTATGTTTACATGCGTTTAGTATTAGATTTTATTACTTTGACAAATGTTGTGGTTGTTTCATAAGTTTCTTTTGATAATGAAAGATTGACTTAAACACTTTTAGTTCTTTTTGTTTTTTTCTCTTAGTTTTGATTAGCCTACAAACTTGGGTTGATAAGTTTGTTTATGGTTTATATTGAGTTGTATTGTAATTGTATGATAGTCATAGCATAAATAAACTATATACATATAAACTTGAAAATTTAGTTTGTTGTCAAGTATTGAATTAAGTTGCATTAGTCCTTTATCTTTGCTTTGATAAGTTTTACAAATTTGGGTTGATAAGTTATTTATAGTTTGTGATTAGTAGTGAACAAATTTTGTTTCTTTTGGCTAGAGTTATTAATGTGTCAAGACTTCAATTGTTTGTGGCATAATGCAATAGTTCAACTTTTATTAAACTTTATTTGGATACATAATTTGTTTATTATTTTGTTCCATAGGTTTTTTTTTTTTTTTTTTGTTATGTTCAAGTTTGATGTGTAATGTTAAATTTTGATTCCCATGGAGTTAGAAATAAAATAAGAAGACTGCATTGTACATGTTTTGCTAAGTTTAAGTAGGTTGAGAAGGGGAGAAGTAACATAAAATGGACAAGAACATTAATAACAACATGTATAAAAATAAGAACAAATAGTTATTTTCCTTTATGAATCATCAATAAAGTAATTTACTTTGTCATTGCTTGGATCTTATTGGCATATGAAGTTAAACAATACTATTGTTGTTGAAGGGAAACATTTGCCCATGTGACTTTCTTTCTTATTCTCTTTTTATCTACAATCAAGGTATTTTAGTTATTTGACGGAGGATTGGTTTGTACTTGCAATTATTCTTTCCCTAAATAGGCAAATAAATTTGAAACTATTTTTCGTACGAAAGGAGAGAATAAAATTGAAGGGATATTGTAAGGATGGAAGCAAAATAGTCTAAGAGCAAAAAGTGGGTGTTTAGGCCTGATTTTCATGTATAATCTAGATATGTCTTTTTTTGTGTAATCTTAATTATTGCGTTGGTTAAGGTTTTCAACCTATATAACCTAAACTTTGTTGTTGTTTAGATCTTCAAAAAGTTGGCGTTTATTCAATGATGTGGCTTTTTTAATAGAAAACTATGGTCTTCGATCTAGGTAAGTAGTTTCCACGTCTCTATTAAAACATAGATTTGACTATTTGGAAACTAATTGCATTGTTGATGCTCTCACCAAAGTTTGTTTATCACCATTTCTATGCTTCTTAGCTCTCTGTTTTTCTTTTTCTTGAAAATTCTCTCTATTATCCATGCATTCAAATTATGATACATTTTCTATCTTGAATTTCTTTTACTAGATTGAACTTCTAGTTGCATTGTATGTGCAAAATGACAGATTGAACTTCTAGTTGCATTGTATGAGCAAAATGACAAGCCCTTCTATGCTCTCCAGTAAGTTTTTTCTTTTAGTTTTTTATTTTGAATCATGTTCTTATGTCTTACTTGCTAATGTGATTGTTGGAGAATCATCAATAGTTGAGGTTAACTATGGTTGTAGCTATTTAATTTTGCTGCTAGCTGGTTTTTCACTGAGGATAATGTCTTTCTTGAATCTTGTTTATTTTATTTTCTTCATTTTCTAGCATATATTGTTGTTATGAAACTATTTATATTATTGGAAAAGGTTGATAAAAATCATTTCATGCTTCCAATACGTTTTGTAAGAATTTTTGTTATGCAAACTACTTTTGTAGGAATTTTTGATATGCAGACTACTTATGTAGGAATTTTGTTATGCAAACTCTTGTAGGAATTATTAATTTGACTGGGTACCTAATTAACATTGAAAAAGTTTGTGAGTATTCTTTTTAGTTTGTTTTGAGAATTAAAGTGGCACTTTAGGTTACATGTTTTGCACTCCTAATTGAAATAAAATTAGATTTTTTTTTATTTTTATTTTTTGGCTAGGGATAGAAGAACCTTAAGGTATGTTCTCTTACATCACGTGTTCTTCGCATAGAATGAAGTACTTTTAGTAATTTTTTTTTTTGTTAACTTATGGAAGTTCATTTATTCACATTTACTCACATTCTACTAGAGGAATTTTTTAAAGAAATACTTTTTTTGTTCTAATGGAACTGATTTAATGGTGGCCAATAGGTATGTGTTACACTTTTCATGTTATTCTACTTTAGAAGTCATTGAAAAGTGTGTATTTCATGAATTGTAGATGGGGTAGTTTTACAACCCCTCCTTCTATTATAATGTGTTAGCCCTTCTGGTTTCTTCTCTATATACTATAACGAAGTTGAGTGTTTATAATGAACTAGTTGATAAATCTTACTTTGAAATGGGTTGTTTGCGATGGATGCATGGTTTGTACAAGTATAGCCTCCATCTATGTAGTTTGATTAAGAACTTCTTCCTTGGACATTATAAAGTAGTTTAAAATTCTTGGTACTCAATTTCTAGTTTAAAATTCTTGGTACTCAATTTCTAGTCTTTTTTCTTAGTTTTAATCAGTTCAAGTGTTCTTTTCTACAGTACCTATACAATGCAAAGATTTAGACACATTTCTTGTAACGTCACTTTTATTTAATTATATGTGCCAAAAATTCTTTAAGTACAATGCTTCTGATGGATAATGAAACTTAATTATGTTTATTCCCCAATTATGTTTACATTCATGCAACACTTTGTACGATTTTCGACATTGGTATGAAAAAGTAGCTTGTCTGGAAAGTGATCAACGTATATGTGGGGGGAATGAAATGCAAATAGGTGGTTACTATAACTTCATGATTCTAAACATAGACTTCAGTTCTAGTGGGCAGAATTTGTGGGGACCCATGTATTCTTCGCGTATACTTTAGTAGGACTTATGATTAATTTTTGTTAACTTTATTGGAAATGACATAAGATATTTGTATAAATACTCATTATCTAATGCATACTTTTTTTGAGTAACATAAGACATTTGTATATACATACTCATTTGTATATTCTACGACCCCTTTTACTAAGGAAAACAAACAATCATTCACTAAAAAGATTGGAAGGTTTGATTTCTTCTAAATGGGTGGTTAGGCAGTTCGATGGGAGCAACTGGGAGACCTCTTAAAAGTAGTATACATTTTCATATTTGCTATAATCTATATCTATGACTATTGACAGTTGATACGAACTTTTCTTAGATCTATATTTGAAGCTAATAGATATTGTTCAGTATCGTCTAGCCATTCATAATTCTACTTATCCATCTCGTCTTCTACTTTTCTGTTACAATCCCATTTCCATCAATCTATCTCCTCCTAAAAGTAGGATATTAGAGAAACAAAAAGACAAACTATGATTCAACAAAAATAGAAAATTTGTTGTTCTTTTAATGTACGTACAGGTTGGTTTAGTTTATGGTGTTTGCAAAAACCAGATCGGGCTCATCCCTAAGAAGAACATTAGTTTATTAAATAATTGTCTTTTGTTTGGTAGGAGTATTCCTCTTTGCTACAAAAATTTGTCATCCTATTGCAAGGCCATTTATAGTTCACTACATAATTTTCTTTTGCATTGAGTCTTGTAACAATTATATTGGTAGACAATAAAATTGAGGTATTCTTGTACATTGCTAAGTTGTGTTCTCTTTAATCAATTTTAATATTATTTTGTCTGTCGTTCAAATATTCATATATGCAAAATTACCATATTTGTTAAGTGTGTCAAATTTGTAATAAAGAATGAGTTTCATTTATGGTTTCATAGTTTATCAAATGAAATTTAAATTCCAATTATCCTCTTGAGTTTATTTAGTTTTGAGATGCGAGTGGATAGTTTATAGAACCAAAGGGTTCTTCATTTTAATTTAAAGATGTTTAGGCTCTTTAGAGAAAAATTCGTAAAATGACCTAAAATGTAAAAACTTCTCTATGACTAACCCAATCCTAAAAACTTGGATGTGGTTGACCTTTTTGCCCTATGAAATACCACCCCACCCCCCGTTTTGCATATAGCTTCTTTTTCGTATCTTTTATAAATGATGTTGTAGGATAAAGACATTCTTAATGAATGTGTTATTGACAACGTAGTCGCGCTACCCCCAACATCCCTATGTTTCTACAAAAGTTTGTCTTCCACCCCTATTCTTGCATAATGATCATTTTGCATATCTTTGATAAATGATGTTGTACTATGAAGACATTCTTATTGAACGTGTTATTGGAAAAATAGTCGTCCACCCTTCCCCCATCCATATGTATGCATTCAAAGAAAAAGTAGTTGAAACTAATTGTTGTACATGGACAGCTAGATTGTTTTTTGTGACATGTATGTGGTATGAGATGAAAGTAGTTGTTGACATGCGTATGGTGGATGCTCACGTGCGATTAACTTAGAAAAGTAGATAGTGTGTTATTTGACATTGGGTCGGTAGTTGTATGACCTCCAAATACATAGTTGCGTGAACATTTGCTTCTTTGGAAACTCATCTTTACCATTTTTCGGACTCCATACTTACGTGTTAATTTACGAGGCATTTGGTTGATATTATTAAGTTTTGGAAGTTCATTTGTAAACTTTCTTGAGGTCTTCTAAGTTTGTGATTAATATTTAATTTGTATCCATATTTAAGGTTTTGGACACAATCCTCGAGCATAGAAGCATGACACGATAGATATGTCATTTAATTGTTAAGTTTAAGTTCCCATTTATTTCATTGTATATGGTGGCGTAGTTATATAGTAAGGACAAATATTTACTTCGCAATGTAAAATCGACGCTTCATTATCAATCTATATCGAACATTTTTCAATTTTACGAGGACTTTGCTCGCACTATTTGGTTAATAATGACATAGTTGATGTATATTATAATTGTCGTTAATTGTTAATTTTTGACAAGAAAAAAAGTTAAATATAGTCGATACACGACATTGATAATCGTTTTCTTATAGTAAATTTAATGACTCAAAAAAATTGTCGTTCTAAATCAGTTTGTAACACAAATAAATTGTTATGATTGTCTTTATATTGACACTAATTTAAAGTGACTAAACATAAATCCATGACACGAAAAAAGTGTCCTGAATAAGTGACAGAAAAAAACTCAAATTGGATCTCAATGATGACACTTTTTTTACAACGACCAGTTAACAATGACACATTTAAAATGAGATGAAAGAATATATAACAACAGAGAACGGACAAACAATGACTGTTTTTTTCACATTGTCGTTAAAGCTCCTATGTTGACAGTGGATACAACAACGCAAAATATGTGTTACAAAATCTATTCGCGACACATTTTTTACGTCGTTAAATGGTAGTTTTCTTGTAGTGTACAAGAATGACAGAGATGGTCATTAATTATTTTCGTAACAGTCTAGGGCGGTAGAGGTTGGGTTATAGGGATCTTATTTCCTATATTGCAAACATTATTAAGTTTCAGTGGCCTCAGGAGTGTTCTAGTGCTCTGGAGGCTCCTAGATTAAAAGGGCCTTGGTCTCTATGGATAGTGGTCAATCGCCTTGCCTTTATGGGTTCAGTGTTTGGTTTTTTAAAATCTGCTTGGATTATTTGCCTCATAGGGTGAATGCGACTGTTATTACTCCTACTTTTAAGAGGTTCGGTGCTGAGAGGTTGGAGGAACTTTATCCTGTTTCTTTTTGTAATGTGGTTTATAAATATACTCTATGTTTCTTATGAAACGGTTAATAACATGCAACGGAAGCAATTAGGGTCTAAAACACTTTATATGCATCAATTTATTGGGTTAAACATGCTTATACAAAATGGAAAAATAGAGCTTTAGAAACTTACTTGTAACAGTTTGAAATTAAAGCTGGTTTCTCAATGATTTTATCACGAAATGTCTTTCCGACTATTCTTCGATCTTAGAACGTGATAGTGGGACATGGTGCATGATGTATGAGAGAAGAATTTAGAAGGTTGAGAGAGTTTTGCCAAGTTTGTTTTCTACTAACAAGTTGCTAAAAATCTCAAACTTTCAAGCAGATTAAAGAAATGAATATGATCTCTATTTAAAGATATTTTCATGCAAATTCAATTACACAGCAAATTGACACTCAATTTGTTCTTATATAGGTGGGATTAGTGTCACGGATTGAAGAGAACACCAAGCTTAAAATTGTTAGTAACAAGAACACTAAAAATGAGATTTTCCCACTAACTTAAATCTTGTAGAAATCCACTAACTTGGTCATTTTTTTACTTGTGACCTTCAAAAGTCAAAGATTCCGAAAAAAATATTTATATTTTAATTAATTCAAAATCAATTAAATATAAAGCAATTAATTAAACTATTTAAATAACTTTTAAATATAATTTAATATCAAAATATTAAATTAGTATTAAAATTTGATTTCTCTTAATGTGAATCTCTATTGATTTCTCATATTTACATATCTCAAAATGTCTCTACTTTTAAGATGTTAAATATATCGTATAGATTTAACGCTTTACTACTTAAATTGATTTCGAACACTTCGAACTTACTCATCGCATTATTCTAAGGTTTAATCTGATATGAACTAGCATGGGACTTAATGAACCTGCAAATCATGAGCTCCAATGATTCGAGTTTAACCGGCTAAACTCTTTAACCTAGTTAACCAAAATTTGTTAACAAGCAGGACACTCCACTAAAGCCTAGTAGTTGCACTCTCCTCATTGTAGATATATTTTTGTCCACTTGATATAACCCAAATTAGTAAGTCGATCCTTCACAGGTTGTTCATAATTACGATTGAGTCAAAATTATCCTTTTACTCTCGTAATTACTTCTTGTTCCTTAAGTCCCACTGATCCTAGAAAATGAGTAATTGGTTTGTGGTCCAACTACCAAACCAAATCCATCTTGAGCCAAGGAAAGGGTGGTGCCCCTTGTTCAAGTCTTGGAGCCAGCACTTAAGTGAACAACCTATCTACTATTCCTAGAAGCGAAAGAAGAATGAATTCCATCTTGCACCATATGTTCACAACTATCTACCCAATCTTATCCCTGAAATGAAAGGCTTATTGAGTCAGTGAACTTGGGCTACTCTCACCCATTTAAATCAAAGAATAATCCCAAATAAACAAAAATTCATACTTACTCAAAATTAATATCGAGTTACCTAAGTCATTGAATTTGAAATAGTTAGTTTTAAAGAGTAAAAGCCGTTATAAAGCAAAAGTGACTATTTAGTGGTTTTGTCTTAAGGGTCGCACTTCATGCTCTTTGTAGGTATATAAGGTGGCGCCCAAAACGTCTGAAATATGACAAATGCTATAGCCTACGAAAAATTAACCAATTTTGGCCAATATCAAAAAGTATTGAAAAATTCTTATCTAACTAATAAGTGGTCGAGGAATCTTGAATATTTTTCCCAAAAAAGACGAAAAAAGAAGCCTCAGACTCAATTTTTATTTTTTCCGCCAAACCAGTCCTTCAATAATTTTTATAAATTATTTTTTTTGTTTTGCACCCCTTTAAAAGAATGACTATGGCCAGATAAGTCTGACATCGGGTCTTTAGCAAGGTCTATATTAATGGAGAATGAGCCAAGGGTCACAGTTGGTGGTCCTTGGAGGTGTACTAAAGTGGCACACAAAACGTTTGGAAAATGACCAATGTTAGTGTACAAAAAATGACCCAATTTTGGACAATATAAAAAGCCTTGAAAATTAACATCTAACTAGTATGTGGAGTAATTTTGAGGAATCTTGAAAATTTTTCACAAAAAATGTCAAAAAAAGAAGCACTTGACTTAGTTTTTTCTTTTTTCTTTTTTCTTTTTTTTTTTGCGTCAAACTAGTCTTCCAACAGTTTCTATTATTTGTTTTGTCTTACACCCCTTTGGATCAATGATTATGGGCTGATAAGTGTTGAATCAGATATCTGAAAAGGCCTATTGTAATGAAGAATGTGCCAAGGGTCGCAGTTGGTGCTCCTTGGAGGTGTACTAAGGTGACGCCGAAAACATCCAAAAATGGCAAATGCTAACCTACGAAAAATGACCCAATTTTGGCCAATATCAACAAGTCTTGAAAATTCTCATCTAACTAGTAAGTGGCCTAGTTTTGAGTAATCTTTAAGATTTTTTTCAAAAAAAAAAAATCGAAAAAAGAAGCCTTGGACTCAGTTTTTATTTTTGGTGCCCAACTAGTCTTCCAACGGTTTCTATTCTTTGTTTCTGTCGTGCACCCCATTAAATCAATTAATATGGGCTGATAAGTGTAGGATCCGATCTCTGGCAAGGTCGGTAGGAGAGAATGAGCCAAGGGTCGCAGTTGGTGCTCCTTGATGGTGTACTAATGTGGCGCCCATAACGTTAGAAAAATGGCCAATACTATAGCCTAGAAAAAATGACCAATTTTGGCCAATATCATAAAGTCTTGAAAAATTCACATCTAACTAGTAAGTGGCCTATTTTTTAGGACTATTGAAGATTGTTTCCAAAAAAAGTCAAAAAAAGAAGCCTCAGGCTCAGTTTTTATTCTTGGCGCCAAACTAGTCTTCTAACAGTTTCAATTATTTGTTTTCGTCTTGCACCCCTTTAGATCGATGATTATGGAGTGATAAGTGTGAGATTTGATCTCCTGCAAGGTCTATGACAGTGGAGAATGAGCCAAGGGTCACATTTGGTGCTCCTTGGAGGTGTACATAGGTGGCGCCCAAAACATCCGAAAAATGGTCAATGCTATAGTCTAGAAAAATGACCCAATTTTAGCCAATTTAGAAAAGTCTTGAAAATTTACATCTAACTAGTAAGTGGCCTAATTTTGAGGGCTCTTGAAGATTTTTCCCAAAAAAGCCAAAAATAAGCCCCGAATCAGTTTTTATTTTTTTGGCGCCAAATAGTCTTCCAATGGGTTCTATTATTTGCTTTCGTTATGCATCCCTTGAGATCAATTATTATGGGCTGATAAGTGTGGGATTCGACCCTCTAGCAAGGTCTATTGTAAACACTCTTTTCTCTATTTAGTTAAGTTGTAAATAAGCAAAGTAAGTGTGGAAAATAAATAGATTTTGCTATTTTATTCTATTAATTTTGTAGAAAGAGGAAGTTTGGTAAAAGATCAATTATATACTTATTTAATTAAGAAAAAGGAAATTGAAACAATATTATTTCATTATCTAATTTCTCTAAGTTCTATAGCTCAAAAGGATTAAGTAAGCCCAATTGTTAGATTTTATATTTGGATTAAAATTTGTTTGTAATAATAAAAATAATTTACAGGATGAGGATGCTGGCCGAAGAAGATGAGGATTTCAAAAAAAGATTTACTCCAATTGGATGCTTAAAGGATGAAATTTGTTTGATTAATTGTGTAACATTAATATATATTAGAAGCTGGCATGTGTAGAGAAGAATTGAGGAGGAAATTGAAAGAAAAGGGAATGAATTTTTACCCTATATATTTGACAGTGACTTGAAGGAAGGTGAAGAAAGAAGATTGGAGATAAAATTGAAGCATTATGTAGGAAAGAATTTGGGGATTTCAAAATAAAAGAGTGTTGAAGAGAGAATCAAAAGTTGAGGGTTGTTTAATTTAAGAAAATCTTATTAGAAATGCTGGCAAATTGAGGAAATTCGACTGGTTTTACGGTAAATTGAAAACAGAGAAGAGTTTCGGAATTTTGACAAATTCGTGATGTTGAGGTGAAATTAGAGCTCAAACTTGGAAGTTAGTTAATTTTGAAGTTTCTTTTAAGATTTGTTGATTTAATTATGTATATTAATGAGTAAAATTAAGAAATATTGCTCTAAAAAATTATATTTTCTTCTCGCCCAAAGACCAAGAAATCTTTAGATGAGGTATCAAATCAGACCTGTTTAGAGTGTTTTAGTCAAAAGAAATTTTGAAGTAACAATTCATAACGATTAGATTGAAAAATTTTAATCAAGAAATAAAAATTAAGCATGATAAAACTAAGTAAAGTTTGAGTTCAGTTGTGTGCACACAAAGATATTTTGTTGTTGGTGTTGAGTTTACTCCACAACAACGATACTGTCGGGAATGTCGGGCATGCCTCACAACGACAAAGACATTGGAAGTACTGGGCATGCCCTACAACAAAGTAGTTGAATGTAGAGTATAAGTTAAGCCTGTCAACAGTAAGAGTTATTGTTTACATTACTTTAATGTATCTTCGCATAACATGATTATCACAATCAGTCACTCACTAAGCTTTAGCTTACATTTTCAAAATAATCTATATTTTCAGGTAGAGATCGTGATCCCGAAACCTGACCTACCACTGTCAGTTTGCTGTCTAGTTTGTAGTTTTGTTGTATGTCAGAATCTTTAAAAATCCATTTTGTCTGTAAATATAGACTATAGTAAAGAGTATGTTATTAACTAGTCAGATTAAAGATAATAGTTATAAATATATGTTTTTGTTTTACCTGTTTTTCTTAAATTACTATTCATATTTAAATTTTATTCGTATAAGTAAGATGTCAGTAAATGTCACTAAGATAGATTTGGTGTCTACTGACTTTGCACCATTTTCTAGATATAGAGAGTATTATCTAGGAGAGGGTGTGACATCTATGGTAGTGGAGAATGAGCCAAGGGTTTCAGTTGGTGCTCCTTTAAGGTGTACTAAGGTGGCGCCCAAAACATCCGTAAAATGGTCAATTGTATATAACCTATGAAAAATTACCCAATTTTGACCAATATCAAAAAGTCTTGAAAATTAACATCTAACTAGTAAGTGGCCTAATTTTGAGAACTCTGGAAGATTTTTCTAAGAAAGTCGAAAAAAGAAGCCCCAAACTCAATTTTTATTCTTGGCGCAAAACTAGTCTTCTAACCGTTTCTATTATTTGTTTTCATTTTGCACCCCTTTAGATCAATGATTTGATGGGATAAAAACTCATCGCAGCGGAAGAAATTGTAACATCCCAACTTTTTTAAGGTAAATTGTAATGTTATATTATTATTTATCTTATTATTTTTTTGGTAAAGTTGTATTTTTTGGGTTGTTTATATTTTTTTGGGTTAATTTTGGAAAGAAATAAAATAATATAAGTTTTAATAGTATTAATTATATTATTATTATTATTTTATTTAAACACATTGGGAATAGGGCAACCTCTCCAACTTTGTTCTTCATCAAACCCTAGCCGCCACCCTCCCCTCCCTCGCCGCCGCCGTCTCCGCCAGCCACAACACCCAGCCGCACCCCACGCCAAGCTCCTTCAGCCCGAGTCGCAACACCAGCCGAACGTCGATCTCCTCTTCGTCGCACCAGGTCTTTCGTCTCCACGCCGAGCCATCCACGACGTCGCTGCCCCGCGTCGTCTAGCCGGGTTTTCTCCGTCGACGCCAGATCTAGAGAAGTCGAGCGGCCCTCCATCGGCCCACGCTGCTTTCCGTATCCCTCAGCCGCCCAGCCAAAGCCGCGCCTCCATCTCCTCTCCCCCGTCTCACCCAGCCGTTCGTCCACGTCGAGTCCCACCGCCAGCCGCGAGCCCCCACGTCGCCCAGCTCCATCTCCTCTCCATTTAAGCCTCCGGTCCAAGTCGATCTCCAGCTCCGACCCGTATGCCACGTCACTCTCGCACCGCGCCAGATCTGCAATCGAGCCGACCTCCAAGCCATAAGCCGCCCCACGCCATCTCCCTCTCTTCACGCGCCAGATCTGACGCGCCTAGCCGCCCCAGCCAGATCCAAGATCCACACGCGCGCCTACCCTCTTCGCCCAGATCCGCTTTCCCGAGCAAGATCTACTTTCTCCCGAGCCGAGCCACCGAGCCGCCGAGCCGAGCCACCAAGCCGAGCTGTGTTCTGAGATTTCCTGTCTCCGCTGCCTTCGCTCGTTGTTGGTTGTTGGTGAGTTTAGGTTTGGTTTATGAAGGATTAGAATTAATATTTCTTTTGGAAAAGGTTGTTAATCGATCTTCGTATGTGTAGGATCGATTGGAGGCTAGTTCGAGTAAGGGAAACTCTAAAGCTTGAGGTAAGGAATACTTTTACTAAGTCCATGTTTTTGGCAAATAAGGGCTGGAAGATGATTATGATGTTCGTACTGTGGTTTTAGTTTTGGATTCTTGTATATCTGTGGTTTGGAATATGCATGGCCTGTTGTAAGATATTTAAGTGTTTTCTGATGTATGAGGATTTTAATGTTGTGATCACTTTGTGTGTCTGATTTTGTTGTTGGTTATGGTGTCTATTAACTTTATCTAATAACTTGTACTTGGTGGTGGTAACGGTGCGGCAAGCCTGTATGGCGTTTTGTCGCAAGGGTCGGTTAACAAGCCTGTGTGGCGTTTTGTTCCAACAGGGTCAGTTGGCAAGCCTGTGTGGCGTATTGCACTGACTGGACAAGCCTGTTTGGCGTTTTGTCCTGGCAGGATCGGTTAGCAAGCTTGTGTGGCGTATTGCTCCGACGTGATCGTTTCCACTAGACTATTTGACTGTGTGTCGTATGTACGGGTTATTAGGGA
>JBBPDJ010036766.1:0-14126 GCA_037974625.1 Cucumis cinereus | reverse complement strand
TATAAAACATGCTTATTTTGTAAACAAGCATTGCCTCGTAAAACGTGTCAATATAATATTATTATATTCAAACTACCGAAAAAGCCTTAAAATATTTAAATCATGCTTCAAAAAAGTTACCATGTGAAAGTACATCAAAAAATATGAACAACATTATTTTTCTGAAATTTTCTGAAAAATTTTGCAAATTCTCGAAGAACGTGCATTCCGATAATTATTTTAATATTAAATATTAAAATAATACTATCACTCATAAACTTGACGGGCTATCCCTGGCTCGTACATTTTTCCAATCTTTGAATCTCCTGAAAGTAAATTAAGAATCGATCCTTAAATCACTTTGCACGAAAATCGAGAAAAATCGAATTTTCCTTTTAAAATTAATAATAATAATAATAATAATAATAATAATAATAATAATAATAATAATAATAATAATAAAATAGAAAGAAGGCTCATCTTCTTCACAGATTTCATTATCAATTTTTTTTTATTTCCCAGTTTTCAGGCAGCAGCAATGTCTCAACTTCGACGAGGCAATTCTCTCAATCTACTTATAATTAGAAGCTCTAATGTATGCCAAACGATTTCTACATGAGTCTATTTTCTTACCTCAAAAAAATTAGCTTTAAACTTCTCGTGGATAGCTTGAATGTCCCTCTGGAAGTCACGTTGCTTAGTTTTCTGGGTAGCTTAAAACCGAAAATTGCAGCTTCGATTTCTTCCTACACAGACCGAATTAACTCAATTCCTTTTACAGAACTCTAAATGAACTAATAATCTAGCTTACCTCCAAAAATTAGATCTTAATTCTTCCTGTAGATGGAGAATTTGATTTTCAAAGTTTCGGGTCTGTTTTTTGCAATTTCCAGCAGCTTGAGCTCTTTTTCTTCAAAATCAGTGGTCTCAACGGCCAAATTGCTTCAAATTGAGCTGTGATTCAGCTTCCTCTCTCTTTTCTAAGCAATTTAGACACAAATTTGGCTTAATTTGGCCAAGAATCGAGCTCAAATTCTTTATTCTTCCCACAACACTCAAGAACAAATTTGCCCAGAATTTTTCTTCTTCAAACTCTCTCTCTCTCGGCCTTCTTCTTCAATTTCCCTTCAATTCACTCTTCTTTTCATTCCAACATGATCAAGGACTGCCTAAGGAGGAAGTTCCACCGAACACCCATCCAAATAAAGTGAAAAAAAGAAAACAAATTCATTCTATCTTTTTCTCTTCTGATCCATGGCACACAATTTTAAAAAAAAAAATCTATTTTTTTTAAATACTAAATATAATTATTATAAAATAATTAAATAAATTTCTTCTTTCCATTTTCTTTTTCCTATTCTATTCTTTTTTTTTTCTTTTTCTTTTATCAACAATATTTTAGTTATTTTTAACAAAACTACAAAATTAATTTTAATTAATTAATTATTTTTTTCTTTTTCCAATTCTTAAACAAAATTACTAAAATATCCTTTATCAAAATTACTAAAATACCCTCCGATATTTTATTAATAAATTTGCAACAACAACTTAAATACAAAGAAAAAGTCGGGTATTACAATTCTTGCCTTAGAAACACGCGTCCATGACCCTAAACATGTCTCTGACACATAGGTAGAACTGACGTGCGGACTAAAACGGACGAAAGTCCACCAACACTATGGCTGTCGAAAAATGGACCAAAGTTCGGCCTAAAATGCATTTCTAGCTATAAATCAGGCTCATTTGGAGTAATTGTTATATTTTTCCCAAAAAATATTTTACGAAAGACGTTCCAATCTCGGTTTCTACATTTGAGAACAAACTATTCCTTTTGGTATTTTCGTCCTACACCCCATAGTTCAGAGATTCTTGGCTCAGAAATGTGTGTCCTTGACCCTAAACATGTCTCTGACACATTTGTATGAACTATATAGGTCGCTGAGATTGAAACAAGTGGTAGGACGAATGTGCGAACCAAAACTGACGAAAATCGACAAGTGGTATAGCTTTTTAAAAATTGACCAAAGTTGGACCTAAAATATATTTCTAGGTTTACAATGGGCTCATTTGGAGGAATGTTGAAGTTTTTCCAAAAAATAAACGATCAAAGACGTCCCAAACTCAGTCTCTGCTTTGGAAAACAAAATGACTTGCAACGATTTCCCTTTGGTATTTTCGTCCTACACCCTGCAGTTCAGGGATTCTTGCGTCAGAAACATGCGTCCATGACCCTAATCATATTTCTGACACATTTGCATGAATTATATGGGTTGCAAAGAGAGAAAATTGAGCTAGAACTGATGTGCGGACCAAAACAAACGAAAGTCCACCAATACTATGGTTGTCGAAAAATGGACCAAAGTTTGACCTAAAATGCATTTCTAGCTATAAATCAGGCTCATTTGGAGTAATTGTTAAGTTATTCCCAAACAATTATTTACGAAATACGTCCCAATCTCGGTTTCTGCATTTGAGAACAAACTATTCCCTTTGGTATTTTCGTCCTACACCCAATAGTTAGAGATTCTTGGCTAAAAAATGTGCGTCCTTTACCTTAAAAATGTCTTTGACATATTTGCATGAACTATATAGGTCGCTAAGATTGAAACTTGTGGTAGGACGAATGTGGGGATCAAAACGGACGAAAATCGACAAGTGGTATAGCTTTCCAAAATTGGACCAAAGTAGGACCTAAAATGCATTTCTCGGTTTAAAATGTGCTCATTTTTAGGAATGTTGAAGTTTTTTCGCAAAAATAAATGAACAAAGACGTCCCAGACTCAGTTCCTGCACTGGGGAACAAAATGACCTGCAAAGATTACCCTTTGGTATATTTTTCCTACACCCCGTAATTCAAGGATTCTTGCCTCAGAAACACGCGTCCATGACCTTAAACATGTCTCTGACACATTTGCATGAACTATATGGGTCGCGATGAGAGAAACTTGAGGTAGAACTGACGAGCAGACCAAAACGGACGAAAGTCCACCAATACTATGTCCTTCGAAAAATGGACCAAAGTTCGGCCTAAAATGCATTTCTAGCTATAAACCGGGCTCATTTGGAGTAATTGTTAAGTTTTTCCCAAAAAATAATTTACGAAAGACGTCCCAAACTCGGTTTTTGCTTTTGGGAACAAACTATCCAGAAGCGATTTCCCTTTGTTATTTTCGTCCTAAACCCCATAGGTCAGAGATTCTTGGATCAGAAATGCGTGACCTTCACCCTAAACATGTCTCTGACACATTTGCATGAACTATATAGGTCGCTAGGATTAAAACTTGTTGTAGGACGAATGTGCAGACCAAAATGGACGAAAATCGAGCAGTGGTATAGATTTCTAAAAATGGACCAAAGTTCGACATAAGTGCATTTCTAGGTTTAAAATGGGCTCATTTGGAGGATGGTTGAATTTTTCCCAAAAATAAACAATCAAAGACCTCACAAACTCAGTTTCTGCTTTGGGAAACAAAATGACCTTCAACAATTTCCCTTTGGTATTTTCGTCCTACACCGCATATGTCAGAGATTCTTGGATCAGAAATGCGCGTCATTGACCCTTAACATGTCTTTGACACATTTGCATGAACTATATAGGTCGCTAAGATTGATACATGTGGTAGGACGAATGTGCGAACCAAAATGGATGAAAATCGACTAGTGGTATAGCTTGATATAAATGGACCAAAGTTCGACCAAAAATGCATTTCTAGGTTTAAAATGGGCTCATTTGGAGGAATGTTGAAGTTTTTTCCAAAAATAAACGATCAAAGACGTCCTCAAAATGACCAGGAACGATTTTCCTGTGGTATTTTCGTCCTACACCCAATAGTTCAGTTATTCTTGCCTCAGAAACACGCGTCCAGGACCCTAAATGGGTCGCAAATAGATAAACTTGAGGTAGAACTTACGTGCGGGCCAAAACGGACGAAAGTCCACTAATACTATGGACTTCGAAAAAAGACAAAAGTTCGGCTTAAAATACATTTCCAGCTACAAATCAGGATCATTTGGAGTAATTGTTAAGTTTTTCCAAAACATATTTTACAAAATACGTCCCAGACTCGGTTTTTTCTCTTGGGAACAAACTATCAAGAAACGATTTTCCTTTGGTACTTTCGTCCTACACCCCATAGTTAAGAGATTCTTGGCTTATAAATGCGCGTCCTTGATCCGAAACATGTCTCTGACACATTTGCACGAACTATATAGGTCGCTAAGGTTGAAACTTGTGGTAGGATAAATGTGCGGACCAAAACGGACGAAAATCGACCAGTGGTATAGCTTTCTCAAAGTATAACAAAGTTCCACCTAAAATGCATTTCTAGGTTTAAAATTGGCTCATTTGGAGGAATGTTGAAGTTTTTCCCAAAAATAAACGATCAAAGACGTCCCTGACTGAGTTTCTGCTTTGGGGAAAAAAATGACCTGCAACGATTTTCCTTTAGTATTTTCGTCCTACACCCCGTAGTTCAGGGATTCTTGCCTCAGAAACACGCGTCCATGACCCTACGCATGTCTCTGAGACATTGGCATAAACTATATGGGTCGCGAAGAGAGAAACTGGAGGTAGAATTGACGTGCGGACCAAAACGGACGAAAGTCCACAAATACTATGGCCTTCGAAAAAAGAGACCAAAGTTCAGCCTAAAATACATTTCTAGTAATAAACCGGGCTCATTTGGAGTAATTTTTAAGTGTTTCACAAAAAATAATTTACGAAAGACGTCCAAGACTGGGTTTCTGCTTTTAGGTACAAACTATCCATAAACGATTTTCTTTTGGTATTTTCGTTCTACACCCCATAGTTCAGAGATTCTTGGCTGAGAAATGTGCATCCTTGATCTTAAACATGTCTCCAACACATTTTCATGAACTATATAGGTCGCTACGATTGACACTTTTAAGAGGACGAATGTGCGGACCAAAACGGTTGACAATCGACCAGTGGTATAACTTTTTAAAAATGGACCAAAGTTCGGCCTAAAATGCATTTGTAGCTATTAAACGGGCTCATTTGGAGTAATTATTAAGTTTTTCACAAAGAATATTTTACGATAGACGTCCGAGACTCAACTTTCGCTTTTTGGAATAAACTATCCAGAAACGATTTCTCTTTGGTATTTTCGTCCTACACCCGATAATTCAGAGATTCTTGGATCAAAAATTTGTGTCCTTGACACTAAACATGTCTCTGACACATTTGAATGGACTATATAGGTCGCTAAAATTGAATCTTGTTGTAGGACGAATGTACAGAGCAAAACGGGCGAAAATCGACCAGTGCTATAGCTTTTTAAAAATGGACCAAAGTTCGACTTAAATGCACTTCTTGGTCTAAAATGGGCTCATATGTAGGAATGTTGAAGTTTTTCCCAAAAATAAATGATCAAAGTCGTCCCAGACTCAGTTTCTTCTTTGGGGAACAAAATGACCTACAACGATTTCCCTTTGGTATTTTCGTCCTACACCCCGTAGTTTAGGGATTCTTGCCTCACAAACACGCGTCCATGACCAAAAACATTTCTCTGACACATTTGCATTAAATATATAAGTCGTGAAGAGAGAAACTTGAGGTAGAACTAACGTGTGGACCAAAACAGACGAAAGTCCACCAAACTATGGCCTTCAAAAAATGAACCAAAGTTTGGCCTAAAATGCATTTCTAGCTATACAGGGCTCATTTTGAGTAATCGCTGTATTTTTCCCAAAAACTAAACGATCAAAGACGTCCCAGACTCGGTATCATCTTTTGGGAACAAATTATCGTGCAACGATTTCCTTTTGGTATTTTCGTCGTACACTCTGTAGTTCAGGGATTCTTGCCTGAGAAACACGCGTCCATGACCCTAAACATGTCTTTGACACATTTGCATGAACTATATAGGTCGCGAAAACAGAAACTTGAGGTAGAACTGACGTGCGGACCAAAACGGACAAAAGTCCACCAATACTATGTCCTTCGAAAAATGGACCAAACTTTGGCCTAAAATACATTTCTAGCTATAAACCGGGCTCATTTGGAGTAATTGTTAAGTTTTTCCCAAAAACAAATTTACGAAAGACGTCCCAGACTCAGTTTCTGCTTTGGAGAATAAACTATCCAGAAACGAGTTCCCTTTGGTATTTTCGTCCTACACTCCATAGTTTAGAGATTCTTGGCTCAGAAATGCGCGTCCTTGACCTTAAACAAGTGTCTGACACATTTGCATGAACTATGTAGATCACTAAGCTTGAAAATTGTAGTATGAGGAATGTGCAGACCAAAACGGACGAAAATCGACCAGTGGTATAACTTTCTTAAAACGGACCAAAGTCCAACCTAAAATGCATTTCTAGGTTTAAAATGGGATCATTTGAAGGAATGTTGAAGTTTTTCCCAAAAATAAACGATCAAAGACGTCCAAAACTAAGTTTATGCTTTGGGGAACAAAATGACCTGCAACGATTTTCCTTTGGTATTTTCGTGCTACACCCCGTAGTTTAGGGATTCTTCCCTCACAAACATGCGTCCATGACCTTAAACATTTCTCTAACACATTTACATGAACTATATAGGTCGTGAAGAGAGAAACTTGAGGAAGAACTGACGTGCGGACCAAAACAGACTAAAGTCCACCATACTATGGCCTTAAAAAAATGAACCAAAGTCTGACCTAAAATGCATTTCTAGCTATAAACAGGGCTCATTTTGAGTAATCGCTGTATTTTTCCCAAAAACTAAACGATCAAAGACGTCCCAAACTCGGTATCATCTTTTGGGAACAAACTATCCTGCAACAATTTCCTTTTGGTATTTTCGTCCTACACTCCGTAGTTCAGGGATTCTTGCCTGAGAAACACGCGTCCATGACCCTAAACATGTCTTTGACACATTTGCATGAACTATATAGGTCGCAAAAACAGAAACTTGAGGTAGAACTGACGTGCGGACCAAAACGGACAAAAGTACACCAATACTATGTTCTTCGAAAAATGGACCAAACTTTGGCCTAAAATACATTTCTAGCTATAAACCGGGCTCATTTAGAGTAATTGTTAAGTTTTCCCAAAAACAAATTTACGAAAGACGTCCCAGACTCGGTTTCTTCTTTGGGGAATAAACTATCCAGAAACGAGTTCCCTTTGGTACTTTCGTCCTACACTCCATAGTTCAGAGATTCTTGGCTCAGAAATGCGCGTCCTTGACCTTAAACAAGTGTCTGACACATTTGCATGAACTATGTAGATCGCTAAGCTTGAAAATTGTGGTATGACGAATGTGCAGACCAAAACGGATGAAAATCGACCAGTGGTGTAGCTTTCTTAAAACGGACCAAAGTCCAACCTAAAATTCATTTCTAGGTTTAAAATGGGCTTATTTGGAGGAATGTTGAAGTTTTTCCCAAAAATAAACGATCAAAGACGTCTAAAACTAAGTTTATGCTTTGGGGAACAAAATGACCTGCAACGATTTCCCTTTGGTATTTTCGTCCTACACCCCGTAGTTTATGGATTCTTCCCTCACAAACATGCGTCCATGACCCTAAACATTTCTCTGACACATTTACACGAACTATATAGGCCGTGAAGAGAGAAACTTGAGGAAGAATTGACGTGCGGACCAAAACAGACTAAAGTCCACCATACTATGGCTTTCAAAAAATGAACCAAAGTCTGACCTAAAATGCATTTCTAGCTATAAACCGGGCTCATTTTGAGTAATTGCTGTGTTTTTCCCAAAAACTAAGGGATAATAGACGTCCCAGACTCGGTTTCATCTTTTGGGAACAAAGTAACTTGCAACGATTTCCTTTTGGTATTTTCGTCCTACACTCTGTAGTTCAGGGTTTCTCGCCTGAGAAACACGCGTCCATGACCCTGAACATGTCTCTGTCACATTTGCATGAACTATATAGGTCGCAAAAACAAAAACTTGAGGTAGAACTGACGTGCGGACCAAAACGGACAAAAGTCCACCAGTACTATGTCCTTCGAAAAATGGACTAAAGTTTGGCCTAAAATACATTCCTAGCTATAAACCGGGCTAATTTGGAGTAATTGTTAAGTTTTTCCCAAAAAATAATTTACGAAAGACGTCTCATACTCGGTTTCTGCTTTGGGGAACAAACTATTCAAAACCGATTTCCCTTTCTTATTTTCGTCCCACACCCCTTAGTACATAGATTCTTGGCTTTGAAATGCGCGTCCTTGACCCTAAACATGTGTCAGACACATTTGCATGAACTATGTAGATCACTAAGCTTGAAAATTGTGGTAGGACGAATGTGCAGACCAAAACGGACGAAAATCGACCAGTGGTATAGCTTTCTAAAAATGGACCAAAATCCAACCTAAAATACATTTCTAGGTTTAAAATGGGCTCATTTGGAGAAATGTTGAAGTTTTTCCCAAAAATAAACGATCAAAGACGTCGCAGACTAGGTTTTTTCTTTGCGGAACAAAATGACCTTCAACGATTTTCCTTCGGTATTTTCGTCCTACACCCCGTAGTTCAAAGATTTTTGCCTCAGAATCACGCGTCCATGACCTTAACATATCTATGACACATTTCCATGAACTATATAGATCGCAAAGAGAGAAACATGAGGTAGAACTGACGACGGACCAAAACGGACGAAAGTCCACCAATACTATGGCCTTCAAAAAATGGACCACAATTCGGCCTAAAATGCATTTCTAGCTATAAAACGGACTCATTTGGAGTAATTGTTAAGTTTTTCCCAAAAAATAATTTACGAAAGACGTCCCAGACTCGGTTTCAACTTTTGGGAACAAACTATCCAGAAACGATTTCCTTTTGGTAATTTCGTCCTACACCCAATAGTTAAGAGATTCTTGGCTAAAAAATGCGCGTCCTTGACCCTAAACATGTCTCTGAGACATTTGCGTGAACTACATAGGCCGCTAAGATTGAAGCTTGTGGTAGGACGAATGTGCGGACCAAAACGGATGAAAATCGACCAGTGGTATAGCTTTTTAAAAATAGACCAAAGTTCGACCTAAAATGCATTTCTAGGTTTAAAATGGGCTCATTTAGAGAAATGTTGATGTTTTTTCCAAAAATATACGACCAAAGACGTCCTAGACACAGTTGCTGCATTGGGGAACAAAATGACCTGCAACGATTTCCCTTTGGTATTTTCGTCCTACACATCGTAGTTTAGGGATTCTTGCTTCAGAAACACGCGTCCATGACCATAAACATGTCTCTAACACATTTTCATGAACTATATGGGTCGCGAATAGAGAAACTTGAGGTAGAACTGACGTACGGACCAAAACGGACGAAAGTCCACCAACACTATCGCCTTCGAAAAATGGACCAAAGTTTGGCCTAAAATGCATTTCTAGCAACAAATCAGGCTCATTTGGAGTAATTTTCAGGTTTTGACCAAAAAATAATTTATGAAAGACGTTCCAAACTCGGTTTCTGCTTTTGGAAACAAACTATCCAGAAACAATTTCTCTTTGGTATTTTTGAACTACACCCCATAGTTAAGAGATTCTTAGCTCATAAATGCGTGTCCTTGGCCCTAAACATGTGTATGACACATTTAACCGAACTATATAGGTCGCTAAGATGGAAACTTGTGGTAGGACAAATGTGCGGACCAAAATGGACGAAAATCGACTAGTGATATATCGATCAAAAAATGGACAAACATTTGACCTAAAATGCATTTCTAGGTTTAAAATGGGCTCATTTAGAGGAATGTTAAAGTTTTTCCCAAAAATAAACGATCAAGGACGTTCCAGACTCAGTTTCTACTTTGGGGAAAAAAATGACCTGCAACGATTTTCCTTTGGTATTTTCGTCCTACACCCTATAGTTAAGAAATTCTTGCCTTAGAAACACACGTCCATGACTATAAACATGTCTCTGATACATTTGCTTTAACTATATAGGTCGCGAAGAGAGAAACTTGAGGTAGAACTAACGTGCGGACCAAAATGGACAAAAGTCTACCAATACTATGGCCTTCGAAAAATGGACCAAAGTTCGACCAAAAATGCATTTCTAGCTATAAAACGGGCTCATTTGGAGTAATTGATAAGTTTTTGTCAAAAACTAATTTACGAAACACGTGCCAAACTCAGTTTCTGCTTTTAGGAACAAACTATATTGAAACAATTTCCCTTTGGTATTTTCGTCCTACAACCCATAGTTCAGAGATTCTTGACTCAGAAATTCGCGTCCTTGACCCCTAACATGTCTCCGACACATTTGCATGAACTATGTAGGTCGCTAGGATTGAAACTTGTGGTAGGACGAATGTGCGGACGAAAACGGACGAAAATCGACCAGTGATGTAGCTTTCTAAAAATGGACCAAAGTTCGACCTAAAATGAATTTCTAGGTTCAAAATGGGCTCATTTGGAGGAATGTTGAAGTTTTTCTAAAAAATAAACGATAAAAGACATCCCAAACTCAATTTTTGCTTTGGGGAACAACATGAGTTGCAAAGATTTCCCTTACTCAATTTTTGCTTTGGTATTTTCGTCCTATAACCCGTACTTCAGGGATTCTTAGCTCAGAAACACGCGGCCATGACCGTAAACATGTCTCTGACACATTTGCATGAACTATATAGGTTGCGAAGAGAGTAACTTGAGGTAGAACTGACGTGCGGACCAAAACGGACGAAAGTCCACCAATACTATGGCCTTCGAAAAATGGACCAAAGTTCGACCTAAAATGCATTTCTAGGCTTAAAATGGGCTCATTTCGAGGAAAGTTAAAGTTTTTCCCAAAAATAAACGATCAAAGACGTCTCAGACTCAATTTTTGCTTTGGGAACAAAATGACTTGCAACGATTTCGCTTTGGTATTTTCGTCCTACACCCCGTAGTTAAGAGATTCTTGCCTCAGAAACACGATTACACGTCTAAACATGTCTCTGACACATTTGTATGAACTACATGGGTCGCGAAGAGAGAAACTTGAGGTAGAACTGACGTGCGGACCAAAAGGGACGAAAGTCCACCAATACTATGGCCTTCGAAAAAATGGACCAAAGTTCGGCCTAAAATGCATTTCTACCTATAAATCGGGCTCATTTTGTAATACCAGACTTTTTCTTTCTTTAAGTTGTTTGTTCTAAATGTATTAATAACATAATTGGAGGATATTTTAGTAATTTTTTATAAAGGATATTTCAGTAATTTTGTTAAGAATTGGTAAAAATTTAATTTTCTAGTTTTGTTTAAATATAAATAAAATAATATTTTAAGAAAAGAAAGAAAAAGAACAATAAATTATTTATCAAATTATTTATTCTTTATTTTGAATTTATCTTTTAGTTTTAAATTAAAAAAAGGAAAAATTGAAATTTTTAAAGTGTGTGCCAACTTAGTAAAGAAGAAATTTTTTTTAAAAAAACTAAATCCTTCAATTCATCCAATTGGATGAAGAGAAGGTGATGTTTGTTTTTTTGGGTAAGCTGAGTTATTAATAGAGATGAAGCGAAGAAAGAAGATTGAAGGAAAAAGAAGAGAAGGCCGAGAGAGAGGGAGAAAATATGGAAAAACTTGTTTTTGAACACTTGGAGGAAAGTGATGATTTTGTCCTCAATTCTTAACCGAATTGAGTGAAATTTGTGTCTAAATTGCTTAGCAAAGAGAGAGGAAGCTGAAGCACAGTTCAATTTTGAGAAATTTGGCCGAAGAGACCACTGATTTTAAAGAAAAAGAGCTCGAGCTGCTGGAAATTGCGTAAAACGGACCCAAAACTTTGAAAATTAAATTCTCCGTTTACATGCCGAATTAAGATCTAATTTTTGAAGGTAAGCTAGAGTATTAGTTTATTTAGAGTTCTGTAAAAGGAATTGAGTTAATTGGTCTGTGTAGCAAGAAATCGAAGTTTCAAATCTCGGTTTTAAGCTCACCGAAAAACTGAGCAAGGTGACTTCCAGAAGCAAATTCGAGCTATCCACAAAAAGTTTGAAAGTAATTTTTTTATGTAAGCAAATAGACTCATGTAGAAATCATTTGGCATAAGTTAGAGCTTCTAATCGTTAGTAGATTGAGAGAATTGCCTCGCCGAAGTTGGGCCAATGAAGTGGCCAGAAAACTGGAAGTTTAAACGAAGGTTGCTGTGAAGAAGAAGATGATTTCTTTTATTTATTTATTTATTTTATTATTATTATTACTATTATTATTCATAATTATATTATATTATATATATATATATATATGTACATGTATGTATGTATTTGTATTTATAAATAATATATTAGGAGAAAGAATTAGTTTAAAAAGGAAAATTAAGGAAAATTCGAGTTTCCTCGATTTTCGTGCCAAGTGATTTAAGGGTCGATTCTGAATTTAATTTCAGGAGATTTCGAGATCGGGAAAATTTACGAGCCAAGGATAGCCCGTCAATTTTGTGAGTGATAATATTATTTTAATATTTTAATGTTAAAATAATTACCGGAATGTATGTTTCTCGAGAATTTGCAACATTTTTATAAAATTTCAGAAAAATCATGTTGTTCATATTTTTCGATGTACTTTCACATGGTAACTTGTTTGAAGCATGATTTAATTATTTGGCATTTTCGGTAGTTTAAATATAACAATATTGACACGTTTTACGAGGCAATGCCTGTTTTCAAAATGAGCATGTTTTATAATATGCACGGCCCTATTTATGTTTACTGAGATGATTTTGATGATTTTCATGATTGTTTGAGCATGTTTTGAGAAAGTCTACCCACTTGGCTATAGCATGTGAGATGGGTTTGAGAAAGGACTGAGGATGGACATCTGAACATCCGTCACTGCTATAGCCAAGTGGGTAGACTTTTCACAGTTGGTCGAGACAACGATGCGAGTAGAGCAGAGCCTGAGTGAGGGAAGATAAGACATGGGACCTAGTCGGACTGCTTCTACAACTTGTAGTTTCCGTGGGCAAGACCAGCGGAGATTTACTCTAGGAGTGTCTGAATGAGAGATGTTTTGAGAAAGCACTGAGGATGGACATCTGAACATCCGGAAGTGACTTTAACAATATGGTTTGAGAAAGGACTGAGGATGGACATCTGAATGAGAGATGTTTTGAGAAAGGACTGAGGATGGACATCTGAACATCCGGAAGTGACTTTAACAATATGGTTTGAGAAAGGATTGAGGATGGACATCTGAACATCCGTCACTGCTATAGCCAAGTGACTTTAACAATTTACTCTAGAAGTGTCTGAATGAGAGATGTTTTGAGAAAGGACTGAGGATGGACATCTGAACATCCGGAAGTGAGGATGGACATCTGAACATCCGTCACTGCTATAGCCAAGTGACTTTAACAATTTACTCTAGGAGTGTCTGAATGAGAGATGTTTTGAGAAAGGACTGAGGATGGACATCTGAACATCCGGAAGTGACTTTAAAAATATGGTTTGAGAAAGGACTGAGGATGGACATCTGAACATCCGTCACTGCTATAGCCAAGTGGGTAGACTTTTCACAGTTGGTCGAGACAACGATGCGAGTAGAGCAGAGCCTGAGTGAGGGCAGGTAAGACATGGGACCTAGTCGGACTGCTTCTACAACTTGTAGTTTCCGTGGGCAAGAGCAGCGGAGATTTACTCTAGGAGTGTCTGAATGAGAGATGTTAAATCTCGCTCTCCTAGTCAGCCTTTTAGGAGAGATGGCTCAGAGAGTGCTTTTCAGAGGACCTCTAGTCGATCATCAGGATCATCATCAGGATAGAGGTCAGGACAGGGATCTGTCGGTAACCCTATTGACAAAAGCTTAGGCAATAGTTGTGGCAGATCACACAGAGGACCGTGTATGAAAGGAAAAGGTATCTGTTTCTACTGCAAACAACCTGCTAATTTCAAGAGAGATTGTCCACAGCTACAGGCAGGAACTCAGGGAGGACATCAGGCCCCAGCACAGCAATTCAGTCAGTAGAGGATTCCAGGGGATGTGGCAGTAGTTCCAGTGGTGCTAAGCAGAAAAGGGTTGCAGGACGACCTCCAAAGTAGGGAAAGATATTCGCGATGACTAAACAGGAAGCGAACAACGCACCAGATGTCATTACTGGTACGTTACTTGTCTGCAATTTATCTGCACATGTATTGCTTGATCCTGGAGCTACACATTCTTTTGTATCTAGATTGTTTGTAAGTAAATTGAATAAGATG
>JBBPDJ010036765.1:0-14153 GCA_037974625.1 Cucumis cinereus | reverse complement strand
AATTAAGGGAACACTCATCTACTTACCCTAAAGTCGGGAAGGAGTGAATTCCATCTTGTGTGATTATGTTTCCAGCTTCCCACTTGGTCATATCCCCAAAATGATAGGCTTCTTGAGTCGACAAATAGGTCACTCTCACCCATACAAGTCAAAGGGTAATACCTCGTGAATAGGAGTTCATAATACACTCAGGATTAAGACTAAGTTGCCTAAGTAATTCTATTTGAAATAGAAATCTAACTAGTCAACGGGGTTACACCTAGTGGTTACTATTTCGTGGTCCAGTCTTATGCAGACTCATTGCATAGGATACCCCCACGTGCGTGTCACCTACACGAACACATTAGATCATTGTGTTGTATCAAATACAAAGTGGGTTGTATCCATAGTTTTGCCAAGATAAAGTACCCTACCCCATCCTTATATTATAGACCTTTTAAGCTGTATCTCGAACATTGATCCCTGTATGTCCCCACATACTATTCAAGACTCATAAATCAACTTAGGATGTTAGTTTATTGGATTTGGGTTAATTAGACATAAATAATGAACAACTATTCATTGAAATTGAAATAATAACTGTTTATTAATAACGATCAACGGTTTATATTTACTATCTACAAGTTTTAGGACATAAAATCTAACACAGAGTTCTTCATCAAATCATCATCTAACTAGCCAAATAAGCTACTAGATCGATCAAGATAAAAAATTGTTGGAACTCATTCAAATATTTTATTCTCTCATTAATTAATTTTAAATCACATCCAAAATAAAATTCATATTATAAAGTTTAATTAAAATATAAACTTTATATTATAAATTTTAATTCTCCAAGTCAATTTGAACATTTCAATTTGTATCCAAGATATATTTAACCTCATTACCCTTTACGAGCTAGAAAGGGAACCTCATGGACCTACAAATCAGAAGCTACAACAATATAAGATTAATTGTCTAAACTCATTAACCACATTAATAAATATTAGTTAACTGTGTGTACAATTCACTAAAGACTCACAGCTGAAGTCTTCTCATTGTAGATATATTTCTTTGTCCACGGATGTAGAGCAATAACAACAAGTTAGCTCTTCACAAGTCTTCGTAACCCCATCTGGATCAAATTACCGTTTTACACCTAGATTACTTCTTAGTCCTTAAATACCAATGACCCTCTAATGAAAAACCTGCTAATGGTCCAACCAATAAGCAGAAATCCCGCTCATGCAATAGAGAGAGTAGGGCCAATTAAGGAACACTCATCTACTTACCCTAAAGTCGGGAAGGAGTGAATTTCATGTTGTGTGATTATGTTTCCATCTCCCCACTCGATCTTGTCCCCAAAATGGTAGGCTTATTGAGTTAGCAATCTGGTCACTCTCACTCATCCAAATTAAAGGACAATTCCTCGTGAACAGAAGTTCATGATATATTCAGAATTAAGACTAAGTTGCCTAGGTAATCCTATTTGAAATAGAAATCCAACTAGTCGACGACATATATCTAGTGGTTACTATTTTGTGGTTCAATCTTGTGAAAATTCATTGCATAGGATACACCCACACGCGTGTCACCTATACGAACACGTTGGATCATTGCATTTGTATCAAATACAAAGTGGGTTGTATCCATAGTGTTACCAGGATAAAGTATCCAACCTTATCTCTATACTAGACCATTTGAGTTGTATCTTGAACATTGATCTATGTATGTCTCCACATACAGTTCAAGACTCATAAAACAGCTTAAGATGTTAGTTTATTGGATTTGATTTAATTAGACAAAAATAATCAATAACTATTTATTGAAATTGAAATAACAACTTTTTAGTAATAACGGTCAACGGGTTACATTTACTATCTACGAGTTTTAGGACATAAAATCCAACAAACTCTCACTTGGACTAAGACTCTAGTCTAGTGTGGTAGTCTATGGGATGTACATAATAAAGTAATCCACAAATATTGAAAATGGTAAATTGTACAAGTATATTACGTAAAAACGTATATATACAAATACAATAAACTAGGACATCATACCCATTACACATCTCTCACTTGCCCAAGATTACCTAATGGACATATCTTGTAGACCTAGACTCTCTAGATGACCCTCGAACACTTTAGTCGTGAGAGTCTTCTTGAATGGATCAGCGATGTTGTGCTCCAAAGTGATCTTGGTGACTATCACATCCCCCATTGCACAATTTTTCGTATCAGATGATATTTTCTCTTTATGTGTTTTCCTCGTTTGTGGCTGCAAGACTCTTTAGAATTGGCTATTGGCCCATTGTTGTCACAGTATAGTGTGATGGACAATTTCATGTTTGGACAACTTCCAAATCATGCAGGAACTTCCTGAGCTAAAACGCTTCTTTTGTTGCTTCACAAGCAGCGACGTATTCAGCCTCCATAGTGGAGTCTGTTATACATCCTTGCTTGATGCTACGACAAACTACAACTTTCTTATTCAGGGTAAACAATGATCCTGATGTGGATTTCCTAGAAAACTTGTTAGTTTGTAAATCAAAGTCAGTGTATCCTATAAGGATCAAATCCTTAGTACCGTACACAAGCATGTAGGCCCTCATTCTCCTTATATACTTGAAGATAATTTTAACCGATGTCTAGTGGTCTAACCCTGGATTGAACTGGTACCTACTGACTATTCCGCTGCATAACAAATATCTGGCCTAGTGCATAGCATAGCATACATTAAGCTGCCCACAGCTGAGGTATAGGGAATACGTCTCATATCCTCCACTTCTTGAGGTGTCTTAAGACACTGTTCCATAGACAAGTGCACTCCGTACCTGAAAGGTAATAAATACTTCTTACCGTTCTGCATCGAATATCAAATCAACATTTCGTCGATATAAGATGCTTGACACAATAATAGCATTTTGTTCTTACGATCCCTAATGATTTGGAACCCAAGAACAAACTGCACCTCTCCCAAATCTTTCATTTGGAATTGGGTTGCTAGTCATATTTTAACGTCAGTTAGGTATCCTACATCATTTTCAATGAGAAGGATATCGTCCACATAAAGTACTAAGAAATCTATTTTACCTTTGTTTATTTTCTTGTATACACAAGGCACATCAACATTTTGGTAAAAACCATAAGATTTGATCGCAGTATCAAATCTAATGTTCCAAGATCTAGATGCTTCCTTCAACCCATAAATAGATCGATTTAGCTTGCAAACTCTTTGCTTCTGACCTTCAGTTATGAACCCCTCTGACTGAGACATAAAGATAATTTCATCAAGATTGTCATTCATAAAAGCAGTCTTGACATCTGTTTTTCATACTTCATAATCATAAAAGGTGGCTATGGACAAGAGAATCCTTATAGACTTTAACATAGCAACAGTAGAAAACCTTTTCTCATAGTCAACCCCTTCCCTTTGGGTATAACCTTTTACTACAAGTCTAGCTTTGAAGGTTTGTACCTTCGTAGCTGAGTCTCTTTTTCTTTTATAGATCCATTTGCACCCTATGGGTTTCACGCCTTCAGCTAGATCTACAAGCTCCCACACTGAATTGAAGTACATAGACTCCATTCAAGGTCCATGACTTTCACCCATTGGTCCTTGTCTACATCATTCATTACCTGCTTAAAGGACAATGGATCCTCGATGCCATCATCTGGTATGACAACCTGAGTTTCAGTTAAACCCAAGTAACAGTTAGGTTGTGATACAATTCTTCCACTACGTCGAGGCATTCTCAACGATTGAGAAGGATGAGGTTGACCTGATGTGTTGGTTTCATCAACTCTTGATGAGGGACCACTTCATCGACAACTCTTGTTGATTCATCGGTAGCTTCATTTAATACTAATTTGCTATGTGGTTTATGATCTCTCATGTGGTCTCCTTCCAATAAGGTGACGTTTGTCGATACAAATAATCTGTTTTCTTGTGGATCGAAGAATAGACCAGCTCTCATTTCTTTAGGGTAACCAACAAATTGGCATAAGCTTGAACGAGGTTCCATTTTCTTGGAATTTGTCACTAACACATGTGCTGGACAATCACAAATTCTGAAGTGACTTAAACTAGGTTTGCGTCCTCTCCATAACTCAAAAGGTGTTTCAGAAACACATTTCAAAGGAACGTTGTTCAAGATATGTACTGTAGTCTCTACTGCATACCTCCAAAACGAGCTAGTGAATTAAGCATAACTCGTTATAGACCGAACCATGTCTAACAGAGTTCTATTTTTTCTTTCTGATACACCATTTTGTTGAGGTGTACCTAGTGCTGAAAGTTGGAATTGGATTTCATGTTCTATCATATAGTCTTGGAATCTCAAGTCCATGTACTCTCCACCTCGATCAGATCGAAGTCTTTTAATCATTTTACCTAATAGATTTTCAACTTTAGTCTTATACTCCTTGAACTTTTCAAGAGCTTCGGACTTATGTCCCATTAGGTATTAATAACCATACCTTGAATAATCATCTATAAAAGAGATGAAGAATTCAAAACCTCCTCGAGCTTTTACATTCATTGGACCACAAAGGTCTGAATGTATAAGTTCTCAGGACTCTTTGACTCTATAACTTTTTCAGTAAAAGGTCTTTTAGTCATTTTTCCTTCAAGACAAGATTCACATAGAGGTAATGAATCATCTTCTAACTCATTTAGAAGTCCATTCCATACCAATCTCTCGATCCTATCAAGAATAATGTGATCCAATCTTAAATGCCAAAGATAGGTATTATCATTTGGAGAAATTCTTTGTCTTTTGTTTTGAGTATTAAAAGTTTTAAATATCTTATATTTAAAATTGCTTTCACTTTGTTTGGTCGTAATACATACAAGTTGTTTTCAAATTTAGCGGAACAAATATGCACACCATTTTTCAAAATGAACGCTTCATTAATTGAAAAAGAGATAGAATATGATTGTTCAAGAAGATAAGAAATAGATACAAGATTTATTTTAATCTTAGGTACTATATACAAATTTTTCAAGATTAAGTGTCTATTTCTGAAAAACAACTTGGCTGCTCCCACTACTCGAGTTGAAATAACATCTTCCGTTCTAACCTTGAGCATCATTTCTTCCTTCTCGAGTTGCTGGAAGGAACTAGTTTCCTGTAAAGAAGAACAAACATGATTATTGGCTATTGAATCTAGTTTCCAGGCATTTTGGTCATTTTTCACTAAACAAGTTTCTAAAACAAGTAAATCATATTTACCTTCATTTTCCTTCTTCTTCTCAGCAAGGTATTTAGGACAGTTCCTCTTCCAATGTCCATCTACATTGCAGTGGAAGCATTTTCCCTTAGGAGTTACCTTAGCCTTTCCTTTGCTCTTTGCAGCAGTAGGACCTTTTACCTTTCCCCCTTTCTTCTTCTGGATTTTCTTGGTCCCAGAAGTTGAAGGTGCAAACTTGGTTCTAGAGGTTGAACCCTTCTGAAACCTCTTGGAATGGACAACATTTGCCTCTCCTTCCTTTTTGCGCTTATTTTTTTAAAAATAGACTGAAAGGTCTGCAATTCATTAAGTAGAAAAGTCAAGTTGTACTCTATCTTGTTCATTACCGCATTACTGCGGAATTGAAGAAAGCACTTCGAAAGAGATTCCATGATAAAAGACACTTAACTTTGCTCGTCAATGATCGCCTCGTTTATCTCTGCCACGTTGAAGTGGACCATAATGTAGAGAAAATGTTTTCTAACAGATTGACCATCTGTGATTTGACCATTATAAACGTATTTAATGGCCTCGGGACGGATTTGAAAGGATGGTTGTCCAAACATTTTCTAGAGGAATTCCATGATTTGACGTGCAATGACCATGGACTCATGCTTCTTGCTCAGTTCGTCATACATACCTGCAAGAATATAGACACGGTCCTTCTCATTGGCCTTTGTACAACGATCATATGCATCTCTGACAGTCAGGGATGCATTTCGAGTAGGGAATGAAGGGCATTCCTTCATTAAGACAAAACATAGATCATCAATAACAAGAATCATATTCAAGTTAGATTTCCACGTTGCATAGTTTTCACCGGTTAACATTTCATTCTTTAGTAGTTGAATTATAGTAGTTGTATCTCGAACTTTGATCCCTGTATGTCTCCACATACAGTTCAAGACTCATAGAACAACTTTGGATGTTAGTTTATTAGATTTTGGTTAATTAGACAAAAATAATCAATAACTAAATATTGAAATTGAAATAATAACTTTTTATTAAAAATGGTCAACGAATTACATTTACTATCTACAAGTTTTAGGACATAAAATCCAACAGAACCTCCACCATCTAAGTCAAAAAGAATATGGTGATCTTTGAGAAATCTGACGCATGTGATGAAGATAAACAACGCGTCAATCCTGAGAGAGATCAAACATCGCCTCATTTGCCAAAAGAGGTCACGACTACCCATAAGATGCAGCCTGATATAGACAAGAGTATTGCACTCTCCACTGAATCCTCCTTCTCCAATACTGATTTTCCCTTTGCTCCAGAACATTCTCTCAAAACTTCCTAAAGAACAAAACAACCCTTCCCAAGCTACATCAGAGTCAACAAAATGGCTTGTACTTATAGGACGCAAAAACTGCATGTTGATGACATTGTGCATTTGGATTTTTCAGATTTAAAGCAGCTTTTGAACACTTCATTAACACCTTGGTGAAGCGACAACATGCGAAGTTCATGTTCACTTTAAACTACATTCAACAGGCCTTGGTTGTGCGTCCTGTTGTTCCATCTCTAGAGATCCCTGAACACTTGCAACATCTTGTTAAATTCCATGATAGCACAACCCTTGCGACACAACTCAGAAACCAACCTTCTAATGGACAGAATAATTAGGGAGTTGCTTTGTTATCTTCTTTTTGTTTTTTTAATCATTTTACGTTCTTGCTTGTTTATGCATTATGGTCATTTGTTTCTTATTAATACAATTCAAGAATTCTATCTCTTATATTTCGTTGCATTATTTTCTACGTTGTTTTTTAATTGAACATAGAATTCCTTTTTCCTCTGCTTTGCATTTCTGCCACAATGATGATAACTATGTGATACAGTCTTAAAATTCATAAGTTAACATTGTATATCAGATTTTAAACCCAACACTTAGGAGACATTTCTTGAAACAATTATGTGAACAAGCTTTATCTCGAACCTCTCTTTGCAATGTTTCGACTTTTTTTTCACCAATGAGGACCTTATTGCACTCTAATTTGGGGGTGCATAGAGGTTTGAGCTAATTTTTTTAAAAAATATATGATAGACGCATATCATTTTATTCAAATAGATAAATAAACAAACAAACAAAACAAAAAAAAAACAAAATTTTTAAAAACAATAACAACTTCGTTATCATTATCTCGAGCTTTGGGGTAAAATGTGAAAAAAACTAAAAAAGAAAAAGAGTAATCGAATAACATAGCCTCAAAGTCTTGGCAAAGAAAGCAATGTTAAGAGTTATAGTCGTGAAGAAGAACAGATTCGTAGAATACCAATGATTTCATGATCAACACATAATAAACTCCTTTGTCATTGACATGAGCTAAAACCAATAATTTTTTTAACAAATAAAATGGAAGCTCTTCTTATCTTTAAAAGTATTAGCCCATTGAAGTAAAGGAAAACGACCTAGTTTGAAACTGAGTAAACAATTTTTCGAATTAAGTTTACCACACATAAGAATTGAAGAAATATCTTTGAGATAGGGATTAAAATTCTAGAAATAAGGTTTAACTTGTGAATTTCAAGACAGAGGACGCATCATGAGAAGCATTACTGGAGAAGGAAATCAAATTCTATGTTTGAATTCCTAAATACACGCTTGAGGAAAAGCTTTGTTTTAAATTTGGGGTGATAGCTTATATAAATACAAGTATTTAGCTCTTTTAATTAAGATAATGAGAGAAGAATAAGAGATAGCATGACATTTTACAATGTAATTTGTATGAAAACTCTTAGTCTATGCGTCAGAGACTGCAAAAAACATATTCTCTATACTCTTTAAGATTTGGAGTTGTTGAACGCAGAATTATAATAGAAAACTGGAGGCTGGGACGCATGAAAAATAAACACAAACAAACAAGGCGCAGTCAAGGTATCAATATGGAGCTGAAGCATGAAGAATGCAGGGTAAGATTGAATGCGTCACAATATCAAAATAAGACGTGAGGTAGGACTCTATACACCTACTCAATACATCTGTAGCTCGTCGTCCATAATGCAGAATAAGATAAAGATAGTACCTAAAAACATGAAAAATAATCCAACTTTCAATATCGACTAACAGTATGGGTTATCAGAAGTTGTCTCTCGTGTCCAACATCTATAAAAGGCCATTGGAGTTTTTCATCAAATCATCATCTAACTAACCAAACAAGCTACTAGATCGATCAAGATCGAAAATTATTGAAACTTGTGGCACTCTAGTTAATGTCTTGAGATTGTACTTTAATCTCCTTTATGTGACAAACACTTTTGTGGATTCGATCAACTAAGCGTAAGAGACCTTAAAATCAATCGCAAAACCGGTAAAGATAGCATAGGAGTAGAGTTTAAATAATTTAATTAGAGAGAAAGTGAAGAGACTTAAGAGAGACTGAAAGAACTATGTATGGTATCACTTCCTTCAGACTTTGTACAACAACCTCACTTGGATCTGGGAGCAAGACATTGTTGCAGCTGCAATTCCTTGTATCAACATCATTATTCTCTGTCTTTTTGTATATTCTTGTTAATCATATTCCATGGCTAAAGTTAATGTTTTGTCGCTGATATTGATTTCTTACTTTGTCATGGCAGTTTAACTCCATAGAAGAAGGATATGAGTATGTAGTTAATTAAGTAAAGCATGCGTTGGCGTTTGTGATGATATGACTTAATGGGATCTTATCCTTAACTCTTTATTCCAATATCTATTTGAATCAAGTAGCAACAATGGAGTGGCAGAGCGGATGAACAGAACCTTGTTAGAGAGAACAAGAGCAATGTTAGGAGCTGCAGGCTTAGAGAAAACTTTCTGGGCAGAAGCTGTTAATACCGCCTGTTATGTAGTGAATCGTTCTCCATCAACTGCAATTGAGTTGAAGACACCAATGCAGATGTGGACTGGTAAGCCGGCTGATTATTCAAACCTCCATATATTCGGAAGTCTAGTGTATGTAATGTACAATACCCAAGAAACAACAAAGCTGGATCCAAAATCCAGGAGATGTCTATTCTTGGGATATGCTGATGGTGTGAAGGGGTATCGCCTGTGGGATCCCACTGTCCACAAGGTTATCATCAGCAGGGATGTAATCTTTATGGAAGAAAAGAAACAAGTAGCAGATGATAGCACTGTTAATGAAAGCCCAGAGACTGCAATAGTACTTCCGGAGAAAGAATATGAAGATGACTCTTCTGAAGCTGAGCCAATGCACGAAATCTAAGAACCAGTTGAGCAACAAGAACCAGATTTTCGTCGATCTGGTAGTACAACAAGACCACCAGGTTGGCAATCTGAGTATATTATGGAGAGCAATGTTGCATATTGTCTTCTAACCAAGGATGGGGAGCCATTAACTCTCCAAGAGACAATGACTAGTTCAGATGCTGCTCAGTCGATGACAACAATGCAGGAAGAAACAGAAGTTCTTCATAAGAACAAAACTTGAGAACTCGTAACGCTACCACAAGGGAGAAAGCCCATTGGAAACAAGTGGGTGTATAAGATAGAATGCAATAATGATGACCAGGTGGAGCGGTATCGTGCAAGATTGGTGGTAAAATGATATGCTCAGAAAGAAGGTATTGACTTTAATGAGTTATTTTTTCCAGTAGTTCGACTTACTGTTAGAATAATTTTGGCAATGTGTGCTACATTTGACCTACACTTGGAGCAGTTAGATGTAAAAACTGCATTTCTCCATTGTGATCTTGAAGAAGAAATCTATATGCTCCAACCAGAAGGTTTTGAAGAAAAAGGGAAGAGAGAATTTGGTTTGCAGGTTAAACGAATCTTTGTATGGTCTCAAACAAGCGTCGAGGTGTTGGTACAAGAGATTTGATTCCTTCATTGTGAGCCTTGGATACAACACACTTAATGCAGACCCTTTGATATGATTCACATAAGCATCAAATTATTTTAGACTTTATTTAATAATTATGATGTATTTTAAATAATTTTCAATTTTTATCCTTTTCAATTCTATCTTTTTTAATAATTTTTTTAAAAAGGATAATTTAGTCTTTTTCCATTGAATTAGGATTTTATTGGGAGATTGTTTAAGCCTTGCCTTTAGGTTGTTTTAGGAGGTTCTTTTGATAATTAAAGTTTTAGGGTTTTCTATGAATGAAAATTATTTGGTAGATGACAGAGTCTCATCTCCGCCTTTTTGCATCTCTTGATTTAGGGTTGCAAGTCAAGAACATTCAGGTAAGTTTGATCATCTTGCTTGTGGAGTGTTCGAACTTTGAGTGAGGAACTATTTCTCCTTATCTCTTGGTTATCGATCAAAGGGTAATCCAAATCTAATTCATTCCTTTGAGTTTTATCAAATTGATTTGAGAGTTTAGAATTTACAAATTGGGTTTAAGGTTTCTAATTTACAAATCCTAGAGTTTTCATATCATCTGGTATTAGAGCCTAAGCTCTAGATTGGATATATGTTAATTGCTTTCTTGATTAAAGTCTAGTTTTTAAGTTGCTTTTGTTCTTGATTGAATTAAAAAGAAAAAAAAGTTACTGTCGTACGGTAAATAAGAAAAAGAAAGAAAAGAAAACGTAAAAAAAAAAAATCAAAGTTGCTGTGGATTTGTTTTTGAAAAAATAATATTTGAAGCACGTCAAGGAGGCAGGTCAATTAAGCTGCTGAATTTTCATAGGTATTAATCTGCTTAACTTTTATAAGAAAATTAATAGCTTTTAAAGGGCAATTGGTTGTCTTTTTGAATTGAGTTTTGGGTAAAATTAGTGTCATTGGATTCTATTCTTAATTCTTTGTTTTTTTTTATCATTATTTTGTCTAGTAGGTTGCTTTTCTTTTTTTATCTTGCATAATTCTTGAATTTTGAATATTAGGTTCTTAATTCTAAATATCATATTTTTATCATTTCTTCTCTAGTTTGTTGAATCTTGAACATTAGGTTCTTGATTTCTAGTTTTCGCTTTTGTTGCATTCAACTGATTCTTTGCTTGGGTTGGATACTTTACAGGCATTCTTGCTTTGTTTGTTGTTGGCTTGCTCTTCTGAACTTGGTTGCAAAATCTTGGCTATCATACCTTAGTGAAAAAAGTTCATATTTGTGAGAGAGATACAATTTGAGTGTAAACACGAGTGAACATCATCTAACGAGGGAAAACACGTGAGGGAGTGATTGTGAGGTCCATTTTTCTTTCACTTATTTATGTTTTGCAGCAATGACAAGTAACGAAGGTGTTCAACAAGGGGAGTTACAAGGAGGATTAAATGAGGAAGTCATGCAACGCTTAGAGACCTTACTCAATGCGAGGTTGGCCAGAATAGAACAAAGGTTTCAAGCTAGGAAAATACATGAAGTAAGGAGACAGGTTGTGAGAGATTTTGAGGAGGACGAAGAATCAGAGCAAAATGAATCTAACTCTGGTCCAATTAAAGATGAGCCTAGGAGAGGGGAGCGACATGGCCCGAGAGGAAGGAGAGGTTTTCATAATAGAAGGTCGTAAGGTAGAAGATCAGGATTTTGGAAACATTAAAATTAAATTTCCAAAATTTCAGGGTACATCAAATCCTGAAGATTTCTTCCAATGGGAACATGAGGCAGAATATATTTTTCGTTGTAATGATCTCTCTGAAGAAAAAAAGGTAACTATCTCCATCACCCATTTTAAAGACTATGCACAAACATGGTGGGATAAAGTATGTTCTAAGAGGAGGAGACGACAGGAGGTCTAGTGGAGACGTGGATCGAATTGAGAGAGCTCAAGAAAAGTCGATTTGTGCCAAAACATTACTTGAGAGATTGTGCACAACGACTTCAGGCATTACGCCAAGGGAGTAAGAGTGTAGATGATTATTACAAGGAGATGGAGATGTTGATGGAAATTGGATATGGATGAGGGTGAAGAGAACACTATGGCCAGATTTCTTCATGGATTAAATATTAATGTGGCAGAACGTGTTGAAATGCAAGAGTGTTAGGATATGGGTATGTTAGTGCATCTTGCAAAAAAGGTTGACAAGCAGTTACAGAGGCGCAAATCCAGATTCACTTCTAATTTTTTTTTCCATTCAACTTCTTGGAAGCATGGTGACAAATCTACAGATTCTAATCTTAAAGCCAAGATAGGAAGTGATAAGCCTAAAGATAAAGCAAAATCTTCATAAAAAACAAAACCAGGTAGAAATAGAGATCTTAAGTGTTGGAAGTGTCAAAGAGTGGGGCACATTAGTAGGAAATGTCCTAATAAGAGAATAATGATTATTAGAGGAGGAGAGATAGTCACTGATGTGAGTGAAGATGATGTAGAGCCAGAAAATTTAGTGAGTGACGAAGAAGGAGAGGAAGTGGAAGATACTTCACGATTGTCCCTAGTTAATAGAAGAGCCTAAAGTACACACATGAAGGAGGATGATTTGGAGAATCAGAGAGAGAATCTTTTTCATACACGTTGCCTTGTAAAAACTGTACCGTGTAATGTTGTGATTGACAGTGGGAGTTGTACAAATGTGGTGAGTTCTAGTTTAATCTCACGACTAGACTTGGATACTACACCTCATCCTCGACCTTACAAATTACAGTGGCTTAATGATTATGGAGAACTCAGAGTGACTAAGCATGTGAAGATTCATTTTTCCATAGGGAGATACAAGGATGAAGTATTGTGTGACGTGGTACCCATGCATGCAGGTGATATACTCCTTGGAAGGCCTTGACAATTTGATAGGAAGGTTATTTATGATGGTTTTCTTAATCGTTACACTTTTATACACAACGGTAGGAAGACTATACTTGTACTCCTTTTCTCTAAAGAGGTGTTTATTGATCAAGAAAAGTTAGATAAAAGAAGAGAAGAAGTCGCAGCAAAAGCAAAAGAGAGTTTGAGAGAAAATGAGAGATTGAGAAAATAAAAAGAGAGTTTGAGAGAAAATAAGGGATTGAAAAAAGAACGAGAGAACTTGAGAGAAAATGAGGGATTAAGAGAAAAGCAAGATCACAGTATGCGACTTAGAGAGAAAAAAGAGAGAAAATTTGTGAGTTGGAGTGCTAAGTCTTGTGAGGTTAGAAGAGCTATGTTTTAAAAAAGAATGATACTCATGGTTACATTTAAAGAAGCTTGTTTGCTAACTGAGAATCTTGGATCCTCCTTGCCTAGTTTGTTAGTGTCTCTTTTGCAAGAATTCAATGATGTATTTCTCGAGGAGTTTTCTATGAAGTTACCACCATTGAGGGGTATTGAGCATAAAATTGACTTCATTCCAAGTGCTCAGATTCCAAATCGACCATCATATCAAACCAATCCACATGAGGCCAAAGAGATTCAAAGGAAAGTTGAAGAGTTACTTACTCATGGGTATGTACGTGAAAGTTTAAGTCCTTGTAGTGTTCTTGTATTACTTGTACCTAAAAAGGATGGATCTTGGAGAATATGTGTAGATTGTAGGGCTATTAATAAAATTACAATTAAGTATAGATATCATATTCCTAGATTGGATGATATGCTAGATGAATTGCATGGTTGTAGCCTGTTTACAAAAATTGACTTAAAATCTGGATACCATCAAATTAGGATGAATGTTGGAGATGAATGAAAAACCTCTTTCAAAACTAAGCATGGTTTGTATGAGTTGGTTATGCCTTTTGGCTTAACTAATGCACCTAGTACTTTTATGAAACTTATGAACCATGTACTGCGTGAGTTTATAGGAGAGTTTGTTGTGGTTTACTTTGATGATATCCTAATATATTCTAAGACACTAGAGGATCATGTTATGCATGTTAGGTGTGTTCTAGAAGCACTTAGAAGGGACAAACTTTACGCTAGTCTCAAAAAGTGTTGTTTTTGCATGGAAAAAGTAAATTTCCTAGGTTTTATAGTTTCTAATAAAGGAGTGGAAGCTGATTCTGAGAAGGTTAAAGCAATTAGGGAGTGGCCTACACCTAAGAATGCTAGTGAGGTTAGAAGTTTTCATGGCT